>JANIJG010017448.1:96947-124619 GCA_024611175.1 Megaceryle torquata | reverse complement strand
GCTGAGTCCTGAAGGGCTGAGTCCTGAAGGGCTGAGTCCTGAAGGGCTGAGTCCTGAAGGGCTGAGTCCTGAAGGGCATCCTGCTATGGGCTGCAAGAGAAACAGGGCTATGTCTCTCTGCAGTTTAGCCAGCATACAGCTCTTCTAGCTATCCCAGCTGTAGCAGTGTCTTTGTCCTGCAGGATGGCTAACTTCTCTAGGATTCACTGTGAAGAAGAAGAGGAAAAAACAGATTTTATTGTTTTTTAAAAAATACCTCAAGAACAAGTGCAAAAGCTGATAATGAAGATGAGTTCCACTGGGATACAAGAAGTAGGTGGAAGTCAGACATTAAACCCTTTATTTAAGAAGAATAATAAAGTTTTTATTAAATATTAATGAACAAGGCTGGAGTCCATTCTCTCCCTGGTGAGTACTAAGCAAAATTAAATATGTCATTCTTCTCCCTTTAACGTGATTGGTAGGGGTTAATTTTAAGGTTAATATTTTGCCACTTGACACGTGGATTTCAGGAGGTTTACATAATCACAACTGGCATTTGTCTTCTCACAGAAGTTGCCCACAGAAATGCTCTTTTCCTTTCCTTAGAGGGACCAGGGTATAGTGTGTCCTCTGACTACAAAACACTAATGCTCAAACTACCAGGGCACAGTTACACCCTGCTGCCAATGTACTTTGTGATCTTCAGCAAGTCATCTAATTTTGAAAAATTTGCATAGAATTGCCACTCAGTTGTCAGCTTCTTCTCAAAATCAGATATGTATGTGAAGTGATGGATTACCTTCAAACCTTTACTTCCTAACAGAAAAGCAGCCAAGAGCCAATCCCAAAGATATATATTGAGGGGAGAGGAAGAGGTGTGGCTTGACAAGGCTCATCCTGCCCTGTCATTGAATCACGGCACACTTTAGGTTATCAAACCTCTGGTTCAGTTTTGTTCTCCAGTCCAGCCCCCCGCTGAAAGCGTGGCTAATTTTAACCTTGCAACAGGTTGCTCAGGCCTGTACAGTTGAGTTTTGACTATCTCCAAGGATGGAGACTTCACAGCCCTACTGGGCACTTGCTTCAGTTCTGAACCACCCTCACAGTGATCTTTTCTCCCCTTTACTGAGTCAGAATTTCACTTACTGTGACTTGATTCAAATAATGCAACTATCACCTTGCACTGATGTGGCAGCAGTCCCAGAGAAAGGCAGCAAAGCCTCATGTGATGTTAATATCTTCCCTGTACCACCTCCCTGATGAGGAGAGTGCTGGGACACCCAGCTGAGCATGCGATGAAGCATAATGTTTCTGCAGGACTAGATGGCCAGCTGTGATGAGGAAGCCTGGTCCTTCAGAGAGCAGGTAGGATATGGAGAATAGTCCCGTCCTCTCATACCAGTCCTGGGAAAGCACCTAAAGGCTCCTCTCCAACAAGGAGTCCAGGACAGAAGATGCTACCCTAGCGTGCCACAACCTTCCCTACCTATTGTGAAAACCCACTGGGCTCCTTGACTGGAAGTCTCTTGGGAAAGACATGGCATTATTTCATTTTCAAGGAGCATGAATATTCTTCCTGCGTATTCCCATTACCCCCTTCAGCTCTTTTGTAGCCCTGCTATCTAAAGTTATTCTTCACATACTGTATCTAATTCCCTTTGATGAGCTTCACAGCAAATACAGCTTCTTGAACACTTGTTATGCCAACTCTTTGGATGCTTGCTTTGCACATAAGGAAAAAAAAATGTATATGGATGGTACATTCATCTGTAGGTAAATTAAAAATGAGGGCTACTCTGTGACTGCTCTGGACTTGTGTAGGTATTTCTTGGGTAGACGTTGCATTTGTTTTGGCTGGCAAAGCAGGAAACTATGAACATCCTTAAGGTTAAGAAAATGCACATGGACAGGGCATGATATTTTGAAGAGTGTCTTGACCTGAACCTGTGATTAAACAAAAAGGAAATAGCATTTGAAAAACAAGTTAAGGATCACTAAGATATTCAAGGCCTTGGAGGAAGAAATGTGCTTTCACTTTTCCTGGCATTTTGCCTGTCAAATTATGAGCTTATTTGTGGTGCTAAATGCTTTGCTTGTGTCTCAGAAAAATCCAGGAACTCCTGTCTTTTTTTTTTCCAGTGGAAGGGAGAAGTTGTTACTGATCCCAAAGGTTAAGAAATTGGCACTGTCAGAAGCCAGCACTGCTTTATTTATTCATCAGTTGGACTCTATGTACGCTCCCAACGTACAGGATTCCCCACTTGACTGCCTGCCTTCCCCAGAGAACTCTACATTTGCCTGTATGTGCACTCAAGCATCAGCCTATGCATAAAGGAGGTCTAGGTTTGCAGCCAGAGATATAGTAGAGATATACTTGGACCAAAATCATAATATAGGCAGGGGTCCAAAATAAAATGTTTTTGCTGGGTCTTTTCTTTCTTTGAGCTAAGCCAAACTCTGAATTGCACTATATACCCAAAGGCTTCAGAGAAATTCAGTTCTGGCATAAGCTATACATTTATATGACTGCATCTCCTTGATCCCCACAGAGGTGGTGTGTCTGTGGCCTCTGATCCCCTGATCCATACACCCTGGTATGTGAGCAACTAATCCCAGGGGAGATTGTGATAGGGGTGAGAAATGACTGCCCACTGTTCCCCCTACAAAGTACCCTGAGTCTTAGGGTCTTTAATGTCATCATTTATAGTAAAATGTCATGTACACATTCAGCTTCAGAAAGGCCTATGTGAAACCCGAACTCAGGCACATACCTGTTGAGCATTTTG
The DNA here is from genome assembly GCA_024611175.1 of Megaceryle torquata. NCBI lineage: Eukaryota > Metazoa > Chordata > Aves > Coraciiformes > Cerylidae > Megaceryle > Megaceryle torquata. Next base: position 121,851 of record JANIJG010017448.1, on the reverse strand, counting down.
CTGTCTGTGAAGCCATGGGACACCCCAAGGCACATGGAAAGGCTCTCTCCAGCTCATCAGGACGAGCCCTGATGTTCCTTAAAAATCAAAGGAGAGTTCCTTTTCTCTGGTGCCTGTGTCAGCTTTGTTTTGGCGTGCACAAGGCCTGGAGCAGGTGAGAAGCATCAGAACACAGCTATTTCTCCCTTTCTGCCCTGCCTTCAACCTGCTGCTTCTGTATATCACCAGAGGGGGCTCTTTGAAGTGTGGATGTGTGGCAGTGATCCTATGGAGGTGCTTAACCTCAACCCTTCTACCCAAAACATCCAGACCAGGTCAACCTCCTATCTTCAGTTTTCAGACACTGTTAGAGGACAGGTGAGGGCATCAGTTTAGAAAATCCTATCTATTGAGAGTAGAAGGTGTTGCCTGCTTAGGCAATTAAGCGTAGTGAATTCTCCTCTACAGTGATATCCAGAGAAATCAAGGATCACCCCTTCCTGACTTTCCATTCAAACTTCTCTCCAAGAAAGCATAGGAGGGGAAAAAAATTGAGGAAGTGACAATATCCTAAGCATTTTAAGCATTGACCCTGTTCTTCAGCTTGCCCCTTACCTTTTCTGTTTAATTTAAAATATTCATCCTTCAAAGGAAAAAGAGGAATTGTAAAAGGAGGTAGGAAGCAAATTTATTAAAAAATACAGGTGAAATTTCACTGCTTGTTTGTGGAACTTAGTACAGAAAATAAAGAAATGTTCTGGCAGAGGAAGAAATGCATTTATTGAGGTATGATGCTGTAGCAGTGCACGGAGGTCTCTAATGAGAGCATGTCCCTGCATGCTAAGTAGTCCTTATCTACATGGGAAGTTGCATTTCCTGACACCTTCTGAAATCTAAAGACACAGGGACAGAGCATAGTGGCTTCTTTTTTATCAGCAGGAAAAGTAACACACTGAGAGATCAGGACTCCTCATACCTCAAAGATGAGAACTGAGGAACTTTGAACAGTGTGTTTAGTCAGGCTTAGCTCTGCGCCACAGAGCTGGGATCCCAGTGTTCTTCTCAGTTGCAGGCCAGCACCTAATTAGATGCCAACTCACACATCCTTTTGCGTGTATCACCCGTACACCATACAGTGGGACACGGAGTTTACTATCTGAAAAACTTCTGGCATTCAGTTTGTGCTAGATAAATAATAATTACATTAGTAGACTAAAATGTTAACATAGAAGACTAACTATTGTAATTTCTTCTTTGTATGATTCACACTAACAGCATCTTTTCTTGCATAGAGACAGCTTTGAAAGGATCAAGAAGAGCTCTGCAAAAGTGGGAGGAAGGGACATTTATATAACTATAAGCCTTTTCCCCCTTAATTTTCTCAGTTGGCTGCACAGTCTTCTCCTGTCTTTTGATGACATCTCTTAATAAAAACATTAAAAGGATGAGCATAGGCAGCTCCATTTCCAGTAATAGGATGGGTATGAGGCCAATGAGAAAACTTCATTTCATAAAACCTCCCTGCTGAAATCTACCCTACCTCAGCATTTATCAGCTTCTCTGCTTTATTGTCTAGTTAAAATGGAAATAGCTCAGCTTTGGCTCTTACTCATCAAGCCATGTGGATGACAATGTCAACTGACACCAGTTTTCATAAGTTAAAAAAGCTGCCTTGGAATAAGCAGCAGTGAGACCAATCAGATTTAGTGATTAATATTTCCTGCATCAGAAAAGATAAAGACACATGTGCAGCTGAAATCAGACTTTACTGGCAAAGATGACTTGAGAGAATAGCTGGGCAAACATCAGGTTTCTGAATGAAGAAACAGTGACTCAATTCTTAAGTGGCATTTCCCAGTGCAGAAATTAAGTTTTCTTGCTGTGTTACGCAGACAAGCAAGCATTAAAAAATAGAAAAAAAGGAGTGCCTCCTATTACACTGAGAACAAATCTATTCCCTGAGCCATTAAAAAAAGTCAGGCCTGCCCTCAGTGCTTGCACAGTAATCGTTTCTACCAACTCCAGCTAAAAAATGTTTCTCTCTCCTTTCAGCTTGGATATGTTCTCTAGGATTCCTGCAGCGTTCCCACTGTGGCTGTGAAAAATATCACACTCTCTTATCCTGTTTGTTTTTTTTTTTATTCCTTTCACCCACCAGCAGCTTTCATTTCGCTTTGCTTGCCTGGCCACCTGAAGGAAACGCTTAGAGTCTTTGAAACTGGGCTCACAGAGTTTTACTGTGAAGGTGTTACATCAGTGCTAAACTAGTGCACCATCAAAATGGAGCAATGCAGCTAATGAACAAGCAAACTCCAAACACTGGGTTTGTGCCGATGACTTTGGTATGCTAATGCTGGGTATAATAGAGACTTGCATTGCAAGTCTCTTCTGCAGTTTTACTTTAGTATAGTTACTCTCTAAAGATGTAAAAAGAGGAAAGGCTTTTTCTCTTGCCTCAACTTTATCTTCTAATAGGGATCCTATCTGAGAACTGGCATAAGGATGAATCTTCCCATTATTCACATATACAACTCTCTTACAGGTTTCACACCACTTTACTTTTCTCAGCCCTTGCATGAGATGGAGGAGAATGCTGTGGCCCTTAGTGTCAGGTATGATTGTTAAAGGTCTCTGACATTTCTGGTTCAGCAGAGATCTCTCTTAAGCCAGATACAGAAAAGCCTGAGAAGCCGTTGCAATCCAGTGGAAGAACTGCTCCAGCAAAGTTAGAGTCTGATCTTACAGCTCCCCTTCTGGCATTTCATGGTGTTCCAAAATGACAAATGGGTGGAAAGCTGTCTGATCTTCTCAGGCAGGAGCCTCATGGCAAGTCAAACCTATGCTGTGAATATGGAGCAGCTCTCACCTTGCTGCTTCCAGGACAGAGTCTGTCAGAAGAACAGAGCACTGTCTGAGGGAGCTATGTGCTGTTAGCTATTTCTTTTTCACAGAGTCTTGAATCCCAAGTAACTCTGAGCAGATCTAGGGCTGTAGGACACACTTACCAGGAGATAACATGGTCCCTGGTAGGATGCTGAGGCTTTCTGAGTCAGAACTTTCTAACAAAAAAGACAGGTCCAACAGAAGAGGCTTGGAAACAAAGAAGCCTTTGAATCAGGAGTGAACAAGAACAAGTGAGACAGAGCCCAGTTGGCAGAAGAAGAGAAAGAATCCCACTAAATAATGAAAACTCAGGGACTGAGAGACAGGTCTGCCAGAAGAGAAGGAAGGAGAGACCAGGCTTAGAAACAGAAATAAAAGAAGTCTCTAAAAGCAGAAGACAAAGCATTAGGAGCGAAAAGGGGCTGAGCAGGCCACTGAGATCAAAGACACTCCTTTATGGAAGCTGAAAGCACAAGTAAAACATAAAAGCCATGGAGAGATTCTATTCCAGGTTATGCCACAGCTGAGGTTTTGAGGTTTCGTAAAACAGGGTTTAGAATGTCTTACTTCGTTATCTAAAAAAGAAAAAAATCTCAGTCGCTGTCTTTTCCCAGAAGAAATTGTGCCTATCAGTTTGAAATACAGGAGTGCTACTGTGTTTTTTTAATACTTTCTGGTTTCATTTTGTTTTTTCCCGGCATCCTATCATGCCCAAATTTGATGGTGATTCCTCAGCATCATGCATTTTGGTGGATATATAGCCCAATGGAATGAGAGAATGAAATATTTCATCTAGTCAAGGCATACAGTTGCTTGGAGTATTTACAGTGTTCTGAGAGGGAGGAGGTGATTAGAGAGGGATTACATCATACAGATGCATGCAGCAAATGAATATATTAAGGGACAAATTTTAAGTCCACAGCACAGGCCATGGCTTTCAAAAGAGCTTGGTCTGCATTTGGGCATGTAAAAAGTGGTCAGTTTTTTTACATGCATCAAAACTTATCTCCAAAATGAGATGAAATATTCATTCAGGGCATGGTAATGGTTTATGGTGAATCTTGAAGGTGACTGTAAATTAGGAAACTGGTTTCCTTTTCTCTCCATCGCATGCCTTTATGCCCTCATATGCCCTCTAATTTATACTCCCTCCCCCCAAAGGATTAGCAAACAAATTCATTTTATTTAAATGAGTTGTCAAAATACAACACAGTCAGCTTCAGCTCACATGTTTCAGCTCAAAAGCAGGAGCAGTCCATGCTGAGAGAAAGTCACACTACCAGTAGGTCAGAGCTTTCAGTCAGGGCCACGGGGGTAGCTTTGATGACTTTACAGTTGGTTCATGATTAATAAACATCTTTTGTAAAATTACTCTCCTGCATCCCCACTCTCCCCTCTGCCTGTTATCTGTGGGCTCTGACATTCTGATGTCTGACTGCTCTCACAGTATGTCTGGATTAAGGGAAAAGAGTATTTGGGGAGTAGAGGGGATGTATGCATGCCTGTGTGTGAGCGCACACAACGCATAGCTTGTGAGTCTCCATCCTCTGAAAGCAGCTTTTCATTCTTGTCAAGACAAACCCACAGTGAAGTTCAGAAGTCATTGTTGTTAGACAGGAAAAGAGCCAGTTCAAATCTGTCACTCCATCAGAGCATGGTATTCCCCCCTGATGAAGGTCACTTGGAGAGAAGATATGAAAGTGATTCAATACTTGAACTTACCCCAAAAGCCAAGCAACTTATTTACTATGCAGCAACCCTGTAGTGACCTCATCCATAACATATGCAGCTCCCACTGGCATCAGTTGGTGTCATGAGTACAGATCAAGAAAACAGTATTGCTGTACTAGAGAATACATCAAGTATGTCTTTGTGGTTTAGTGTTACAAAACCTGTATGTATCTTTCAATTACTTTCTATAAACATTAATAAAGTATTGAGTGGAACTTTGCAAGATGTGCTTTTATTTTCATCCAGTTGTTTCTAATGCTATTTCTCAAGGCACAGTGAGCAAAAATACATACAGCAAAGATATGGAAGAGTTGTTCAAGCTGTGCTGTCTTTTACTTTCAACAGGGATGTTCACAGTGATGCTCTGAAATAAATTACACTCTGAGTCATCATTTGCTTAAAAGTGAGGAATAAGCAATATGTTTTTTTCTTTTCCCAAACATTGGAGGCCAAAGGGATAATTTAGAACTTTTCTTGCACTGAACTTGATTTCATTAGTTCTCAGGAAAGCAACTAGTTCAGAAGGTAAAGAAGAAAATTGATGATCCACATCTTTCAAAGGCACACCATGGTTATCAGCATTGCAGGACTGCTGTATGAATCACTTTTTTGTGTCACCACTTATACACAGCTGTGCTGTCACTGTGCAGAATTTTTCTGAGCATCAACATCCACATCTGGATTAAAAGGGAAACCCAAACAAATTCATCTATTTCTCTCATTATTCACCCACTTCCTTGTCACCATCATGCCTGCAGTGCAGGGGTAGAGAAGAAGAAGAGCAAAAAAATAAAAACAACAATCCCAAAATATTAAAAGCTGAGGCTATTTCAAAGGTAGAAAATAACTGTAAGGTCTTGCTTGACTCTGCAGTTTCTAATACATAAGAAATTTTAAAAATCACGTTCCTCAGTTTCCCCCAAACCAAGTTTATATTTCTAGTATAAAATGGCCCAACTGCCTGCCTGATATAAAAAGCTATTTTCTTTCTTCTCCCCCTTTTCCCCCCACCTCATCAATCGACAGCACTTGCCTCCGGTGCCTCAACAGTAGCTATGACTGTGTCTTAATGAAAAAAGATGTATAAAATATTACCATAACCTCAGAGGCATGAGTAAAGCCCTTATTAGAATTCGGGACCTACAGCTGGAAGGGGGGCTTGGGCAGCAGATAAAGTTAACTATTGTTAGCTCACAAGTGGCTCAGACTTCCTGGCAACTGCAGTGAATTACTCAGCCCTTTATGCAGGGTTTCAGAAACAGTTCACTGTTTCACAACAAAAAAGGCATTCAGGCTGGGAAAGATGGTCTCCCAGGGCTCTAGAAAGCTAGCTTTAAGACAGTGAATGGACACTGGAGCCTCCTAAGTGAATGACCACTGTGGGAAAGGGTGGTGATGTCAGTCTGAATGCATTTCCAATGGTTTTGTCCCACTTTTCATTGCTTTTGCACTCTCCCTCACTCTCATTCTCTGCCTCAAGCTGTCCCCTTCCTGTTCTTTTCAGGCCATTATTTTAAAAGTTTAGAGCTCATATCCACACAGAGGGGAGGGCCCACTGTGGCACTGCTGCCATGGCAATGCTTCTCTTCACTTTTGTTTGCATATAAAAAATATTGGTGGTTTGGGCTTCTTCTCTGTAAAGAAGGTGAAAAAAGTGAGAGGTGGAGGGACAAGAGAAGAGGGAGTGTCAGAGTCCTGCAGCTTGTAGCTGGGGCTACAAGGCCTAGGGAGGGGGAGGAAAACTGGGGGCACAAGGAGTAGAACTGATGAAAGCAGCAGGGATTTGGGGTCCTTTGAAAAACAAATTTGTAATCCTTCACACTGCACATGTTTGAAAGGATCGGCACTTTTGAAGGCCTAGAGAAGAATCAGAATAATGTTCTTAACTAAGCCCTCAGAAAGAACAGAGCTGTGCTTTGGAAAACATACCCAATTACATAAGTTTATCAAAAGCTCTCAAAGGCTCCTCTGTCCTTGACCAAAAAAAAAAAAAAAAAAAAAAAAAAAAAAAAAAAAAAAAAAAAAAAAAAGAGGGGTGAAAGAAGGAGAAGACTCCTAAGTGCTTTTGCCTATGAAACAGCAGCTAAGCTGACGTACTGCAAACTGGTGCGGCCCACCATCCCAGGCCTCCCCATGTCAGCAACCTGCAGGCTTCAAGCAATAAGCCCAACTAAGCATATTTGCAAAAATTGGCTGTACATGTAAGTAATAAGGGAACAAGGGAATATGGAGGAAGGCACTCGATACACACTCAGTCCTTGTAAATAAAACCATGACTGCCCTGGCTGGCAAGTCTACCTGGTTTGCTTCCTTCTTTCTATGAAATACTTGCTATTCATAGGGATAAATGTATGCAGGCTTGGCTAAGCCTGTCCTGAGGCAAAATTATAGGATAACAGCATTTTGCAGAGAATAAGTATTACAGCTTAGCCCACGCTAAGTTCCCAGTGTGCTGGGGTTTTTGACACTAATGTGTCTAAGAATGCAGATGTACTTGCTGCATGCACAAGCATGTCTTAGCAGCCATCCCCTCGCTGAGGCTTTCCAGCCCTCTGCCTGAGCTGATACCCCGTTTTGCCAAGACTGTCTTTACGGGTAAAAAATAAAGCTTTTGCCAGTGGATAATTAACACACATTCTCAATCCTACTGCAAAGACAGCTTTAATGTGCTGTAAAACGGGTGAGGAGAGACTGTTTATTTCACCTAAACTGTCTTTATAATGGTGTTTTCTGTTACCCCCCCAGACAGGTAATATGCTCATGTAGCCAAAGGTAAAAGAACAGCACAGGCAATGTGCTTTAGTTTTGCCATAAGGTAAATTCACACAAATCAGCCTTGTACCCCATGTGAGGCTGACTTCACTGAGTTTTCCTCTGGTAAAATTTAAGAGCCTTCCTTGTCTTCACTGTGTTTTTATTGTGGAATATCTCTTGCATATGATAAGAGACGTAGCTTTTTATGCTTAAAAAGGAAAGGCCTGTGGCTACCTCATACTAAACACAGGCTTCCTGTATCTAGACAGGATTTAACAGTGTTGTACCTTCGCCACATTAGTTGTCTGGATAAAACCAAACCAAACCTTTATGTCAGAGCTTAAGAGGCATAAATCTTGCTTTCTTAAAAACTGTTGACACTCAGTGAATCACCCACAGCCAGCCTCACAGTATGAAACTCAGTTTTTGACCTGGTGAAGACGTGTGCTTCTGAGCTCCTGAGGTAAGTTCCTGTCATAAAGATGATCCACTAAGGATATGTCTAACCAGGTCTTACAAGATAAAGCAAGGGGACATTTATGTCCCTGAGGCATTTTTACCTCCTTGTTCTTTTCCTCAAAAAGACTGACAATACCATACATTGCTCTTCTTGGCTTTAGCAGGGTACCTCAGGTCTCAAATCTTGTCCAAGAAGCAAAATCTAAAGACCAAAGAAAGCACACAATGCTGTGGTTTCATGACCCCAGCCTGAGATTAAGCTACCATGAAAGGGACACTCAACCCTGGACACATGCTGTGCCCTTCCTTGCAGAGGGCAAGCTTATGTTTTCCAATAGCAGGACAATATCTGATTAATCTGCACTAACTGTGAAACTATCTCTTAGCTATCTTTTGCTTCCCGGGCTAGTGCAGGATGGTATCAATAAGGTTAATATGAACATTCCAGTTCATTATAAATCAATTCACTGGCTTCAACAAAAGTACATGGTGCCAGTAGGAAAGTTCCTTTACACAGATTTCAGACAAAATAAAAACAGCAGGACCTGTTGATAAGTGTTTCAGTATCAGTGATAGGTGTGTCAGTATCACCAAACATGTAGACATGCCCCCTGAGAATGTATGTGGTACCTGTGTCTCCACAACTGCAGGGACTGAGGTGGTAACTCCTTAACACTGCTGCCTTTTACCTAAATTGTTAATCCACTGAAGATAAATAGGCATTAAGAGATACACCAGATTTTTTAACTTCCTGCCTGAAGTGTTTTCTCTCCTCAGCTTCCCTCCACTTGGGTGTTCTGACATCACTGTTTTCATTAGTTCTTTTCTTGCCCACAATAGTCTTGAATGACCAATATGAAGAGAATTTGTCAACATAAAGAATTGAAAAATGAAAGTACTTTTCAGGCCTTCTTTATATACTGAAAAAAAAACCCAAACCAAAACAACAAATAAACCAACTTGGTCACCTCTAATTCCCATTCTATCTCTAAGCAAGTCTAATTAGTCAGGTGCCTACAAGCACTGCAGATCCCCAAATGCCCCAGCACAAGGCCCTCCTCTGCCATCCTGCACTGGTGAAATAAGCAGAGCCCACGTGGGAAAGGGTGCTCCTTCTTGGGTAGAAATGGCTATGAGTTGAAGCTGTCCAGGAAAGATCCCCTACAAGAAATGTCATTTCCTCAAACCACTACAGAAAAAATATTTTGCTGTGTTTAGTAGGCACTTATCTGTCTGAATAGCCTTGGGCCTCCACATAACTACTATGATGTACCAACAATTTCCTAGCATGACACTTAGAAAAACCTCTCCTCTTAAGTTTTGTGGTCTTATCCACAGCAAATGTACTGCTGTGCCTCTTGGGCTCCAGTGGACAGGGTGTGCTGTGGGAAAGAGGCAAGCAGGAAGGCCTTGCCTGCAGTAGAAGGTAATTGCAGGCATCTGAAGGACAACCCTCATGAGACTCTGTGGACATTCAAGCAGTTGTGAACACGTAGATGTTAACATTTTGAATATCTGACTTAAAACAAAAAATTTTGCACAACTTTAATGCTATATGAAAATTTCAAATTTTCATTTATTTTTTTGTCCTGATTCTAGATGAAAATACACAGGCAACTGTTAAAGAAATCTGCAGAACAGAAAGTCCTGTCTTCTGTCAGCTCTGCCTGAAGGTTGTCTAAAGGTTGGACTGTCTTGTCTGGCACCAGGCTCTTAGTAAGCAACCAGCATCACCATTTTCTTTCACTTATCACAGAAAAGCTCATACCATTATGAAGTTCCAGTCATTTAAGATATTGCTCTAAGAAAGAAGGGATGTATCAGCTAAATTTAAACCAGCTCAGTGAAATGTGCCCCAAAGTTTGAGTTGGATAAAAATCATAAGAAATAAACAGCTATGAAGGCAGAAGGCCAAAACAAGATTTAAAAGGCTTTTGAACTCTATCCAGACAAGATCAGGGGAAATTAAAATGATTTTCTAAGTGCTGGCTCCCGGTAGGTATATTTTAAAGTAGTCTCTCCTGAAACCTTCCCTTCTGTGCTTCGATCTCTCACAGCTTAGCTGTGAATATGGTTTATTAGATTCTGGAAAGAAAATCTTTAGGAATATAATCTACCTTCTTTCCTTATATAACATTCCTATCATTTTATATCTAAGTTCTTCATAGACACTGATAAGTTTAGCCTGTATTGCTCCCTTCCTTTGCCCTCTGTGATCTGAGGAAGTAAGCTTTCCAATTTTCTAGCAGGAGCTGTGAAAATCTCACTCTGGCAAATATTTGGTCTCTGTCTGTTGTCTGCAGCCACCTTCACTTACAGAGGGTTTACCTCCTCTCTCCTTCCAAACATCCTGGCTTTGGCTGTGGTGGAAAAGGTGAGGTTCCCTTCCAAGCCCTTTCTCCTTTCCTTTTTTATTCTTTATCCTCCACACACAATGTAGCTGATACTTTTCCTCTCTATCCATGTTGCCATATCTTAGCCCTCCAACTGTTCTCCAGCAGCCTTCCACTCTAAATTTAGCTCTGGATTCCCTTGGTTCTTTTAATCACATTTTTTTGTCTGAAACTTCTTGGTCTGCAGCTTTATGTGTTGTTCCCTCATGTTTTCATTGCACTTGTAGTTCCCTCATAACTTCTTCTGCCCTTGAAAAGGACTGTTCACTTTTACTTCCTCTTAGCTGAACACAGATCTCATCCAAATATTCTGATGCTTTCTCTTCTCTTAACAGCCCACCTACATTAATGGTTCATCTGCTTCTCCTGCTCTCCCCCTTGCTTTTTGTTCCCTTCCTTCCACTGACATGGTCCTTTGCACAGCAAAATTAGGAGCAGTGCAAGTGTGTTATCAAATGGAGACCAGTGTGTCCAAGATCCATCAGTACTTACAATTTCCACACTGTCTAGCATGGTCTTCCTCAAAACTTTAATGCTACCACAGCAACTGCAACAGCTGGGAGAGATTTTATGAGTAGTAGAAGAGGATTCAATGTGGAGATTCAATGTGATAACCTCATCTTGGGATCATGGGAAAGGAGGGAAGGAAGGGGACCTTGCCATTTATCTACCTTTGCTTTCCCATTTTTTATTTCTACCACCATACATGACCTTGAAAATTCCTCTCTAGAGAAACTTATCAATGTATACTTTGATTTTTTTCTTCCTTTTTATTTGCCTTGTCTTCCATCTTCCTCAACTGTAAATCTTTTCTCTTGTCTGCTCTCTTATCTGATCATACCACTTGCCCTAGATACTTCATTTCATGACATGAACCCTTATATGTTCTCCTTATAGCTTGCTTTTCAGAATCTTAGTCTCCTCTGGCTCTTCTTTCACAGTAAGTTTTATATTAGTAAAAAAAAAAAAAGAAAAAAAAAATCTTTACTTTGCTTCTCCACCCCTCACCCTCCCCTTCTTCTCCTTTTCACCTTCAGTTTTATTGAATATGCTGCTTGCAGTCAACACCTGAAGTCCTTTCTTCCATTTCTACCCTAGAATCTTTCTGATACCTCTCCTAGCAGTCCACCAAAAAAAAAAAAGTGGAGGAGAGGTCCTTAGTGATCTCATAATTGTCAATTATTTCACTCTTGATTTCTCAGGTGGTTTTAACATAGTTAAAATATTATTCTTCCTTGGGTTTTAGGTCTCTTATCTCCTTGGAGTTCTCCTTTCCTCTAGCATCTTCTCATTTTTGAGAGACTTCAAATCTATGAGATTCTTTCTTAAATCACCTTCTTTCCTCCCTCTTCAAAGCATACTTGGGTAATCCCAGGCACATTCATTTTTATGACATTTTATGCTGTTTCTCAAAACAACCTGAGATGCATGTTTTTACTGTTGTAATTATTATTAATATCACTGATGCTGCTTGCATCAGTACTTAAATGTGAGTTGAACTCTTCTGATAAATCAGATTGTTTGTCTGTGGTTGTGCAAGAAGGATATAGCACAATCTCCTCTTGTTCCTCTTCAAACCATTGTCTGTCCACACAGACAATATTCTGGATGCATAGAATTTCTTCATTAACTCCAAAATTTAATTTATGTCTCTTTCCTTTCATTATGCCTGTTTTTCTTCCCTGTATATGTCTTGCTCTCTGGAAATACCTTATTCCTTGTAAAAATATATCACTACCAGGTTAAGGTCTTGCTCCTCTTTGATCTTTCCATGGCATTAGGAGTGAGTACTCCTGAAATGCTTGGCAGCTAATAGCTGATTATTGATTTAAGTGGGAAGTGAGAAACGTGAATATTTTATCCAATCTGGGCCATGGTCTCCCCTTAGGGAGCTTTTATCCACATAAACTCAGAGCATCTGCCTAGCATGCTAAAGGTACCTGGCTGTGCTTGAGAGGGCTACAATACAAGTACTGACAGACAATATCTAGTTTCATATTATATGAATAGACAGGGAGAAGCCAGGTCACTTCTGCTCTCTCAAGAGTTTATCTTTGGGGTAGAGCAAACAGCAGACTTCCTCCCTTGCCCCAGGGTGTCATAGAGTGATTCAGTCCCTCTGACTCTGGAAATACCTTAACCAGTCAACACCTTGTTGGGGATTTTTGTTAGATTTTGTTTGTTTGTTGGTTTGTGGTTTTTCTATGAAAATAATAAGTTAAAACATTTTAAGATTATCATTTAAACATTTAAAACATATAAACATTTTAAACATATAAACATTTAAAGATTATCAGACAAAACCTTTCTCCTTGTTTCAGTGCCGAGGGTGGATTTCTGCAGTGGTCAATGCATTAGCAGCATCTACAGAAATTGTTCAGCTTCATTTTCTAGTATTGGAATTTCTGTAATTCCAGGTCATGTGAAGAAGCTTCACTGATCACTTAGAATCACCAAGAGTTTATATTTTAAATGTGCATGCTTGCAGTTACATACTTCAGGACTTACTTAGGTGCCTATCTCAGTTAGTTTGGTCCCTGGATCATCAGAACTGCAAATGAAGCCACTAAGAACTTCTGATGGTCAGCAACTCTGAAATTCCTGCATTGTTTAGGCTTCAAGTGCCAGGCTGGGCTCTAATAGAAAATTAAACTTAGAAACAAAATCTACTTACTCCTATGACAGTACCATATTCATCCTCAAGGCATCTTCCCAGAGAAGGATTCATAGGTCATAAAAAGTAGTTCCACAGGGGATGGATAAGGTCTCAAACTCCCCTTACATATGCAGAGGAGAAACCATTTTATTCTATTATTCTATTTTAAAAGTAGAGATTCCTTCTTGATCTCAGAAAGTACTTCTGTTTCTCTCCATGTCCTTTGTATCCTGCAAAAATCATTGAGAAGGAGCAGGAGAAGTAGAGACTGGAAAGAATCTATCTTGAGAGTGGGAGATAAGGATAGGAGGGCAGATAGGTGTGTATGACGTTTTTACTCTCTGGCATATACTTAAACAGCTGCAAAATCAAGAAAACACACAGGAACAAAAATCTATGGGAAAAGTTAATCAATAGATTACTTCATAAAATAAACTTGAACTGTTTTCAATAACCAGGACCATGAGATATCAGATGCCTGTGAACTTCTTGAGTGCTGCAGAGGAGGTTAAGCACCTACATTCTACACTTTAATTCACATTACCAGGCACCTTTGACTGCCAAACCCTGACGGTAGAGTGAAAAAATCATGGCACTTAAATATTCATAGTAAACTTTTCAAACAGTGCAATATAAATACTTGGGACAAAGAACAGATGGATGGATGCACAAATATATAGATGGATGTCTCTTGTCTGTAGAAATAATTGCAAATTTGGATAAAGAAGCATTGCTTGTACAAGTGACTTCATACTCTCAAAACCATTCTGCCTGATGGAGAAAACATTTTCTCCATTCTGCTTACTAAAAACCACCCACCTAAACAACCAACCAACCAACCAAAAACCCCACCTTTTGTTTATTCCTTCAGGAACACATAAAAGCAACTTTTGCTTAGAGTCAAGCCAAATGCAGTTAAGCAATTTGTGTAATACGAAGGGAAAAAAGCAGCTTTCTGTGTAATATAATTAACATAGCCTATTAACTAGGGCAGTAGTATAATAAGGAAAATATGAGGCAGAATCTCTTATAAAACAAAGGATAACTTATGGAAAAGAACCATAGGTGAAAGAGGAGAAACAAAACCTAAACAGTGATTATGTTTAATGCCCAAATTTACATCTTACAGCATCAGAAAAAACATCATAGTTTTTAGTATGAAAAGCCCAAGGAAGGAAATGACAGCAAGATATCATGTCACCCTCAAGACTCCCATACAGAGGTTTGCATTTTAATACCTCAGAAGACATGCTTGCCTGAGACCCAAGGAGTCTATGCACTGGGAATGGAGGGTTTTTTTTATAAAAGACAGGTAGACCAGTGATGGTCTGTTAAGAAGTGCTGGGAGCACAAAGACATTTAGTGGAAATCTGGGAAAAGCCTCCACTTTAAGTCCTTCAGACTCAATGGAGCACAGAGAGTCCCTTGGCTGGTGGCAGCAAAGCACTGGCAGTGTTGAGAAAGTCAAGTAGTCATTCATCATTGTGGCATGGGAGAAGTTGAATAGAAGATCTGAAAAGCCCTCCAAAGCACCATGAACCCAGGCAGTAATTATGGCAAGCATTTGACCCTCTGAAACCACTATTAACCTCTAACAGAGGCACAGTTGTACAGCCAAATGTTCACAATGTTAGTCATGTTTAAAACAGCTTCCAGTAAAGGTGACACAGGCCTATTAGAGGAATTTGCACATTCCCTCTGGAATTGATGTGATTCTTTCAAGTCTTTATCCTCAGCTTTGGTTGCCAACTTCTTATTTACAGTTCTTATCCCTTATTTTCCCTGGGAACATAATAAATAAAATATTGTCCCGACAGATTTAATTTTTCCTATTGGAGAATATGTGGTTTGGTGAGGGTGGGCTGGCCTATGCTGTAAATTTCCTAAATTGTTGACTTAAATATGTATATTTAAAAACTTGGCCATGAATCTTAGTTTGGGGTAGAAAGGAAACACTCTGTTCTCCAATTTTTCCTTTCAGGAACATCAAAGAAAAGATAGTAAATGTCATACAAAATGCATCGCCAATCCCAAAGAGCTGACACATTACCTTCTCTTCTCTCCAGAATTTCCTTGTGTAAATCCATGTATATGCTGAAGAGATTTTGGGAAAATAAAGATGTCCTTCCCATGCAGGAACCAATCACAGCAGGCCAGGCTCCTCTCTGGCTCTGAATCTGCCTAACACCACTGAAATCAATAGAGGTATCCTCATTTGCAGCAATGGAAGGCAGTTTCAGATCCTTCCCTTCCTTGGCAGTTTGCAGCTCTGGCTCAAAGCCATGAATGAAATGGCTTATACTACATGCAGTGAACTAACACTGCTGGTGGACTAGTGAGCAGTGGGACCAGCTGGAAACCAGACAGGCTGGAAAGAGATAATGCAACAGGAGGGACCCCTTGTCATGCACACACACACACATGCACACACATACACAAAAGGGTGACAAAGGCATTATTTTCAATCTGTTGATTTGATCATCTTGATTCTTAAAAGCCATAACTGCTGAAGTACATAATTTGTAAATTAAAAAGGGGCCATAAGGACTATTACAATGTATTTTTTTAAAATTACTGCTCTATCATTCAGAATAGCTTCATTGTATTTAGCTGAAATCAGTGGAGTTACGCTAGTATAAAACGGAAGTAATCAAGTCTCTCAGGAATAAAACACAAAAGCAGGGGTGTAGAAGACACCGCATATCCAGCTTAACAGGGACAGATATAAACACAGTCCTTGTAATTTTCTAGGTGAAGGCACAACAATAATTAGGTGGATAGCTGTTTGTCCTGCTCCAGTTCATATACTGGTATTTTATAGCAAAATGAAACAAAGTAAATCAGTCACTATGTTCCTAGAATTTTTGGAAGTAACCTGTGTTTATAACATTTACCTGACATCAGAAGCCTTTTAAGGGTGTTTCAAACAAGATTTGAAGTAGGTAGGCTGTTTTGTTTCTTCCCTTTTCTCAGGCCTCAGCACTGTTTTTTGAGCAGCTTCCTTTTATTTTCTACAAGAATTCAAACAATGCTACTCACAAAAGCATATGAGAAATTAGCACCCCTATGTAATCTTAAAAGAAACCAAGTTTACTGTATAGCATTTTCTTGATCCTAGATCTCTTGGCTAGTCTTTCCTGGTCACCTGCATTGTGCTTTGGGTACATACAAGTAGTCAGAGGCACAGTTCTCCTCCAATTCTGCACTGCATTCAGAATAATCTTGTTTCCAGTTCCCCAAAGACTTCTCTATGATGTTTTAATTCATTTTTTACACTACAACCATAAGGTCTTGATAAGGAGCTGTGTAATGCAATAGAAAGAAGAGTTATGACTGTGTCACTGTAGGATCAGCAGCACCGGCTCATCAGCTGTACTTTGGTAGACAAATGCAGGCTGCAGAGAATAAAGAGTGGAAAAGTTATCACATAAGAAGTTAATTTTTAAAATGACCATCCCTGTGGTGCATCCATGGTGATCAGGCTTCTCCTAAGTGTTCTCCTGAGAGTGAGGTTCTGACCTAACTGTTGCCAACTGAACCCCTGCCTCTAGCAGGGTCATTTTTTTCACTCTTCCCTAAGAGGTTTCATTCAGCTTTCTTCATACAAGCTGATCAGTACCACTGAATATCTCAAGAGCCAGGGGAAAATTTAAGCTTTTGGCTTACATCAATTACTTAGCTCAATGTGTTACCAAAGCCTCAAGGCTCTCTTTCCCTTCAGCAACTGCTTCTATCCCTTTTCTCACTCTTTCTTTGCAGCATTGGGTATATTAATGCAACAGACTAGCAGCACTGAAGGCACAGGTCATGCAGGCAGAACTAAACTAGCTTTAAACCAAACAGCTCCTATAGCCCTAATAGGTGAAGCTGATGTAGCACAGATCTGAGCATGAGCTACTTCGGCACCTTCATCCTAAGTCACAACCCATGCTTTGCTGTGTCTTGCTGCAGCTGCACTGAGCAGCATCTGAGCTTGGTAGTGAAAAGCAAATTTATCCATGCTGCCTACAGTAGTAAGGTAATGACTACTGATGAATACTGTATGTCTTCTTAGGGACATGGTTTAGAGGTGAACTTGGCAGTGTTAAGTTTAGAGTTGGACTTGATCTTAAAGGTCTTTTCCGACCTAAAGGATTCTGTGATTCTGTGATCTTAAGGGTTTTTTCCAACTTAAATGTTTCTGTTCTATGATTCTATTTTGCATGGAAGTCACTGCAGTGTAAATCAGTCTTCGCATTTCTCTAGATGCCCTTCATCACCATCTTCAACAAACCTATTGCTCACTGTGTCTTGTGATACTGAAGTATCCTCAGCACCCTAGTTTCCTTGGACACCCTAGTTGCCTTGGATGGTGTGGTATTTGGATGCAATGGCAGGCAGAGCCCAGGTAGAGACTGATGAAAAATCTGTGTTCAGCAACAAGATATTCAGAATGAGGAAAGCAGGTCCTAGAACCATGGGTTGGAATTTTGGGGGAGGCCCCAAACAACTTATGAAGGCTAAATCTCATTACATTCTGTGAAAAAAGCGCCCGGAGGGAAAGAACTTGGCAAAATGTCAAGCATGAGTAGAGATCTGATAAGACTCTTTCCATAAAATTAATGAAATAACTTTGAGTTTCATTTCAGTGCTGAGAGAAGGTTAGGGTCACTTTTTTCTCTCCTTATGAATTGATGCCCTGATTCCTTTTTACATTTCTATAATAAGCTTCTATGTATTCAAATAAAATAATCACCTGCAGGATTCAGTTTTATTGCCCTAGACATATGCATCATCTTTACTCCAATTTAGAAAAAGCATTACAGTCATGTGTAATAGTCCAAATCCTCTAAAAAAAATGGAACAGTCATTTAACAGCAAGGCTTTTCTCCATCAAAATGCTAGAGACATCACCATTATCCAAGTTTTTCTTAATTACAGCATATGTCAGGAAAAAATCTATAAATAATCATGCTTGCACTGTAGTTTGAAAATTGCCATCTCCTATTGGCTATATGTACCTCAACAAAAGAATCTTGTACAAACTCTGGAAAAGGAATTGAAACATTGTCCCACCTCAGGCATACTCCCTTCCCATTACTTCTGGATAGTTACCCAGGAAATGGGAACCAGGTTGACATCCTCTTCACCTAAGATTTTAACCTCATAGCTCCCACTTCTGAGGAAAGACACTTAGCCATGTTATCTAATACTAAGCTGATAAGGACTGTGTTATGGAGGTCACCAGATTGTCACTGAGACATAAAAAAAGTGTCTCTGGAGATGAAGCTGTACTCATGGACTCCACCATTAACACTGATATAGCCATCATATGTATCCTCCTCATGAACTCACATGAACTCAGTAGAGAAAACACCAAGGAGAAAAATGAAGGAGGTTTAATTTTTACCTTTGATCTACAGTTTTTTCTCTTGATTTTGAACCACGCTTATTAAGACAGTTTTTGAGAAAGAAACACAAGGTATTGCCATGAAAGTGAAAAGCCTATAAAAGGTAGTTTGAGGAATTTGGGTCAGCATACCATTCCATTGCTTCTGCATCTTGGGCTCAAATCAAGTCCACAGTGGTCAATATTTGTCCTCTTGTGAGGTGCTCTATGTGAAGATCCTACCTACCTCTAGGTTTAACTGATAAAGCCAGTGTCACCTTTTGCATGCCAGAAAAGCACACTGTAACATCTATGCATTGATCAAGTGGCTTCTCCAATCTGGCACACAGAAATAATATGAGTGTCAACAAAGACTCCACATGTATTTGGCAGCATCCAGCCGGACAGATGAAATTCCTAATTCCTTTCAGCTCCGTTCTGTTTGAAGTTGGGTGGGACAGCCTCTTTATTTTGTTTAAGCCCCCAAATACAGTGAAGTATGTTTAGACCATACTCATTCACCCAATGCACACACCTCATATGACAACAGGCTAATGCATTGGGAATGGAAGATGTCTGATCTAACAACCACATTTTCATATTGTAGAAGAACCTTAATACCTGTCTATACTGAAACCTGACAGAGCATCAGATGTCATCATGACCAACATGGGCTGCTGTGCTTTATACAGTTCCTTGACTTTACAAAATCTGCCAGTAGCATTGCTAGCAACACTCTAGAAATTCCCTGTGCAGACATAAAAGCCCATGTTATATTGGCTACAAACAGGTATCCTGCATTGGTAACTTTCAAGATATATCCATGTTTCCAGGACTGGATAGATGGGCATAACCAGTGGATATATCATTCAGTTCAAACCTTCATGAGGTTGTTCTTTTTATACTTCTCCCATTCAGAATGAATTTAGTGCTTTCAGAGGTGGGCATTAATTGTTCCTTAATAGGATATCATGATAAAACATGCAATTTAGTGCTTTGTTTCTTCCAATTTCCATATAAGAATCTGACTGTGCTAAATTCAAGCTTTAATCCTGCTGGCCCTTCTTGTAACTGATGCTATAGACTATGAAGGGTTACCAACCCATAACAAATAAATTAATAAGCTTGTATAATTATATTGACATCATTTTATTTCAAACCATGAAATCAAATGCTCTGTTCACATTAGTGCAGGAATTGCTGTAACTGGCCATTGGGGCTCCCCTGATACACCATCTGCGAATGCAGCAAACTGGAACATGTTGGACAGAAAGAAACCACGCTCATAGCTAGCATGCATGATTTCTTCCATTACCTTTGCTGGACAGAGGCTTGAAATCCTATTTCTATCCATTCTCTGTCTCAAAAGAGTAATTCTGCCTTACACCATTATCTTTGTCTTTTGCAATCAATAGTTGATGAAAAGTCCTCACATCACTTTCAATAGGTAGATCAGATTATCTGGCCTTCATCTGTCTTGGGGTGAAGTAAAGAATTCATGGGCACAGCCACAAAGGGGACTCCTAGAATTCCTAGAAAGTAGGGCTGTGCTTCCCATGAGAAAAAAGTATCATAGCGCTATTGTTTATCCTATTTCTTTTGGCCTCCTCTACATCTGGTAGAGGACATACTTTTCTGACAGCTTGAGTTGTTAGAGGTTCTTGCTTAGCTCTTCTCCCTGTATAGCACCACTCCCCTTCTTACATCCCTGCATCCCCCACACTCATTGTTGCTTTGTCTTTGGACTTTTTGCTTTTGGATTCATTTTACCTCATGATCACCTTGATTTGGAAGCCTGGGAAAGTTCTGCAACTTGCATTGCTGGTGTCCCCAGGAATCTAACTGAGCTTGAAAAACAGTTCTACATTCCAGACCTTGTAAAGTGGGCACATGAAATAATGCTGGTAGGTTTGACTTCAAAGTTACTACAGCCACCTTGACATCTGTAATTCTGAAGCATGGAGGTATGAAGAGGGATCTTCCTGGTAATGCTGCATGCTTGAAGGGCCATAACAGGGCAATCATTCCATGTATTTCCTCACTTGAGGAATAAAATTTCTGCTCATAGCTAACAACAATTCTGGGCAGCCTGTCAATTGATTGACCACTTGGCATCTCTTGAAAAGACAGCTGCATGCAGCTGCCTTGTGAGATAGGCCAGCTGGCATTTTATGGATGTGAATTGCCCACACACCATGGCGAAGAAGAGGAGGAGCACATGAGGATCCTAGCTGTGAAAATAGAACTGGAAATGTCTCCAGAATGGAAGATTAGTTCACTCCATTGCTTATGATACATTAGTCAAAAAAAAAAATAAATAGTAGAGTCAAGCATCTACAGCTACGTGGACTTCACAAAGTTAGCAGGGCTACATGTGAATAACCATTAGTAACACAGCAACTTGTGGACAATGAGTTAGTCCCTCAATGGCTGTGAATGTGACAGCCCATATGCAACCTCTGCATAATAAATCTCAGAAATGGTGGCTCCTGGGTGGTAAGAGGATGCGCCAAAGGAAAGATCATGCTGTATGTGCCCTCTGCTTATATACTTTTCCTAAGCACCTGCTGGTAGTCCTGTCAGCCTAGTATATTGAGCTAGATGGCCCTCTAGTCTAGGAGAAGAGTTTTTATGTCCTTCTAAAGAAGGATCTATGGAGAGATAAGTAACTGTAGCAGAAAAAAGGCATATCTTTTCCAGCTGCTATACAGCAGAAATGCCTTAATTCTGCCATCAGTAAGCTAGCTGGAGTTCCCACCTGCTGCTCTGCAACTTATACTTGAATATCAGGGAACAGAACTTCTGGCATTCATATTTCTATATGCTTAACTTAAACTGAGAATAGTTTACCTATCTGGAATTTTGGATGCAGTTGCTTCATATAAGGGTGATTTTTAGCAGATGTAGCCATTTTATGCTTATAAAATTAGCAACGATTTTGTCACAGGAGGCTTTGTGTTCCAGAAAGCCACTGAAAGAAAATACGAACCAGAAATGAGAGTAAGTCTCACCAGAAATGAAAATGGCTTCCAGCTTCCAGCACAGCATCTCAAAAGTTTAACTGTGTGGTCATCACTCTTTTGAACTTAAACCACACAAACTCTGTCAAGAGAAAAAATCACCAATACTCTGTGTCACACTGAGACACAAACATGATTTTGTCATTTAGTGGTGACTTTACTTGGACATCTTTTTCCTTTGTGTCCAGCCCTTGAAAATACTGTAAGACAAGAGGGATGCTAGGTCCATCATAGATTTGGTGGATCAGTCAACAGGGGGCAGCCAGAGGACAGGAATTAGCATCAGAGACTGACACCCCTTCATTTAAGAGCCCAGAAAAGCAACAGTCAATCAGCCTACCAGGAGCCTGCTAGCTGGTCTCTAGACTGATTCATTAGACAAACACCTCCCTCCCTGGCTCATCATTTCATTATGACACAGGAAGATGTCAGCTTTTCATGGGACAAAAGGACATTCTTAGGAATGCAAAGGACTGAAATATCATCTCATACCCTGGCACACTTCCAGGACACCAAGGATGTTCAGTCTCCTTAATCACAAGTCCTTTTTTGGTCCTGCTGCATTTTAAGAGACTAGTCTGAGTCAAAGATGATATCAAGTTCACCTAAAGTAGCCTGGAGGATTTATATTTGAAAACCATCCAACCCAAGCTTAACCAAGCTGGCCTTCCTTAAATTAAAAACAAAAAGAAGGGTCTTACTCAACAGTATTCTCTTTTGCTTTTCAGCTTTGCCTTTGTGAAAGCACGCTGCTGTCTGCCTCCAAGACAATATTTTTGGAAGGTATGTTCCTTTTATTTGGGACAGGATATTAAGAAGACCACCAAAAGGACAATACACTTCCAATTATAACAGAAAGCTGTGGTTTTGCTCTGCAGATATAGTCATACAAGTGCACCTCTTCATAGCACTGTTCCTATGCTGAAAGCCAGTGTTCAGGGAAGACCAAATTAAACTGGGCAGCTTGGCATTGCAGCTGGGCCAGTTGCTGGGTCCCAGAGAGGATTAGACTGCCATGGCATAATATTGTCAGAGTATAATATTAGAGGCCTGACAAGTGGAGGATTTCTCATAGGACCTTATATCTGTGGTGGACTCTAGAGCCAAACATGACCAGCTCTGATTTTCCTGTCACACATAAGATAGTTACAATTTTAATTATAAATGAATGATAGATTATTCTAGTCCCTGTGAAACAAAGGAAGTAAAAGAATATTACCCAATGAAATCACCAGAGCCTTAACTTTTCAAAACACTGCTTCTAAATTCACCCTACTGTCAATTCTTCTTAGCTGCCACAATTTTATAGAGTCCTTTTTCAATGATTTCTTATCCTTGAATTTTAAACTTGAGAAGTCTACCTCTGTTTATAAGGTGCAGCAAATTTTTCCCCCATCCACAGGACCTCCTTTCCTCAATTGTTGCATCCACTTCCATTGCTCTTTCAAACACAGTCTATTATTATATAACCTTACCTATTCAGCTGTTCTCTGATTCTCTTTTATCACCCACAATTTTAATATTCTTTTATATTCTTGCATAAAAAGACCTTTCCAATTCTACCATTGTTTTTCTCAGACTCAATGTCAAAAACTCATTCCTACCACATAACACTCCACTGCTGAACTCCATGTTTCTTGGAATCTTATAGCTCTGTTATTTGCCAGTAGACATGACAAAGAGTGGAAGCCACAAGCATATTCAGAAACACTGTAAGTGGAAAAGAAATTATTAAGATAGTGGCATTTCAGCATGGATGTCACTTTAGTTATATCCCCATCATTAATTCTAAAGGAGTCTTTCATCTCTGCATTATTGTGTTTTCACACTCTATAAAGGATGTTTCTCAAAATGCTTAAGGGATTCAGAGCACATATTCTAGTCAAAAAGCAATCATATCTCTTAAAAAAAAAAAAAATGCTCATAGCCAAAGCATACTTGAAGGGTGGTTTTCTCTAGTCACTGCTCAAACTGCTACAAGCTAGCTAAGCCATGAAGAGATGTCAGTTTTTGGGAAACACACTTTATAAGTAAGTCCCATTGCCTGCCTGAAAACTGCTCAGTCAACCAAATCATTTGTTCCACTTTCTTTCTATTCTCTAAGGGACACATGCTCCTATGCTCCCTTAAACACCTCAGATTTGTGTATAGCTAGAAAGATACATGCTCACTAGATTAGAGTCATTTGTTAACAATGTTAAAAAAATAAGAGATACTCGAGGTCCATCAATATAAGTGAAAGACTGAGATGCTTCTAGCCCCAGAGGAGTGAAATACATGTTTCTTTACAGCTTGTTGCTTCAAGACAGACCCAGTTTATTATCCATCAAAGCCAATGGCTGTCCATCCACCTAAGTGGGCACTGCACTGGGCCCCAAATCAATAACATATTTCAGAAATTCTCCTGAGAAAGAGCAGGAGCATTAGCGAAGCAGCACATGAATTAAAGTAGGCTTGATCCTCTTTAATGTGTGCACTGAGCCTCGGGCCCACTAAGAACCTTCTGATCACATAATCTGCCTATCTGGAGGATCTGTATATATACAATGAGATAATCCTAGTAATCAAGAGTGTAGATAATAGCATTATTATTTTATTCCCATAAATATTTGAAAAGATAGGTTTTCTTTTCCAGTACAACCTGATAGGTAAAATTCCCACACTCACTGAAAAAGAAAAAAGACCTGACAGAAAACTGTGGAAATGTAATAGGAATAAAAGCAAGGATAAAATATCTCAGAAAGCAAAACACACAAAGTAAAAACATTTTAACTGCACACTTGTTTTCAAATTCTCAGATGTAATAAAAAATCACTGAGAAGCAACATATGGCTGATACTAGTTTATGAGAAGTGTCAGAAAAGCATAATCATATTCACACACTGTAGTGGTGTAGAAAGAATCCTTGGACCATGACAGATAGGGGCAGAAGGCAAAAAGGAGACTAAGGACTAGCTGAGCCAAGA
This sequence comes from Megaceryle torquata, assembly GCA_024611175.1. Classification (NCBI taxonomy): domain Eukaryota; kingdom Metazoa; phylum Chordata; class Aves; order Coraciiformes; family Cerylidae; genus Megaceryle; species Megaceryle torquata. Next base: position 97,642 of record JANIJG010017448.1, on the reverse strand, counting down.
CAGAAGCACCTCTTGTCCAAAGGAAGGGGAGTGGGGATTATTAGGGCAGCAGGGGACAGGAGAGAAAGCATGCAGACAGAGAAGGGCAGTCCAGGTCTGTCATGCTGGTGAGTGATCACAGCAGTTGCAGTCCTATTCTGGTGCCCTTGCAGAAATGCAGTATCTGCTTGAGCCCTACTTAGCCCATTATGTCACTACTAAAGCCAAAGAAAAATGTTGACAACTCAAAGACAGGACTGAAGGATGTCGTGTTACCAAAATAGTTCAACTGGTAAGAGTGGAAAACCTAGTCCTTTCACAGGGCAGCAGAAAAACCTAAGCAGTAGTGACTTCTGTTAACTGGGTGTTTTCCCTAGCTGTTGCTTCTCTGAGGAAATGGACCCTTCATCTTTCCTAATACAAAGTAAAGAAATTCCTTCTGGTCCCAAGGGAACTTCAGCAAGGACAAGGGGTCACTGCTATGACAAAGCAATTGAGGTATGGGAATAGCAGTTATTGACAAATATCTACGCAGTGAGCACCAGAATAATCCCCTGAAACACTGAGGGAAACTCAGGTCACCTTCCATTCCACACAGCTCTAGTTGTGGTTTATTAATGGTCTGAATATATTTGCTATGTCTACATAAGGGTAGTCTGTTCTAGTGCACTTGTTTTTGTATGTTTTATTTTTATATTAAGAGCAAATCATACTTG
>JANIJG010017448.1:69584-87500 GCA_024611175.1 Megaceryle torquata | reverse complement strand
TCTTAAACTAAAGAAAAAAAAATAAAGTTGGTATTTTTTTTTTAAAACCAAATTATGTTTTTATTAAAAAAAAAAAAAAAAAAGAAAAGAAAAAAAAAAAAGAAAAAAAAGAAAAAACAAATTCCATTCCAGAGTGGGAAGGCATTTCTCCAACTGTGTTATTCCCCTTCGAAATCAACCTTTTGTTCTCATTCTCATACATGAATCATGCAAATGCCTTGTTTTCCTGAGTCATTCTTGTGGACTTTTCTCATTAAAGGAAGATTAAATGAGGTGGGCAGTATATCTAAAGTACCTCTACATCATGTTTATCTAAGCCAGGTTAATCTTGAGGCCCCATTGAACAGCACACAGTCTTGCAGGGCAGAAGTCTGTTCCCCAGTTGTGTGGTTACTAAGCCTTCCATGAGCCTGTCCTTTAATCTCAGAGCTGTTGTACATGGATTGACATGTGTCCTGTAGTGTCACCCTTTACAGCTCTCCTGAATCTTCTAGGAGTTTCTCTGGTGGCCTTCAAGTCCTCTTTAGACCAATTTGCAGGCTGACATCAGAGGAATGCTGTTCTTTCTCTTTCTCTCTCTACAACTAATGATTCTTAAAGCCATCCATTTCACTTTGTATGTGACATGAAGGTAGGGAAGTACATTTAAAAAATCACCTATTGGGTAAGTAATAAAAGCTTTGAGCCATTAAATTCATACACGTTTTTCCTTAGCCTTTGCCAAGTTACATGCAATAAAACAATTTGACTGTCCTTGACCACTCTTGATTGTTGACTATCCAAGTAGCATAAGATATCTCTCAGACTGTCTGATTACATTATACAGTTAGATTATATTAAATGTGTCCTACATTTTTGCCTGGGATAGAGGCTAACTGTGAATATAGTGGAATCTTTAACTGTGAGATATTTCCTTTCTCTGTCCTACTTAAGTGTAAGATCTTGTGCAAATTCTTCATAAGATCTCCTGACAGTTCACATTTATTGTTTTCTGTACCCTACGTTTGTGTGCTTCATATGTGGACAAGCCTGCCCCACAGTGACCCATGCTTCCAAACAAACTGTTTAAACATCATGCTGCAGGCTGTGTGAAACACAGTGATTGTAGTAGGCTTACTCAGTGACAAAAATCCATTTCACATCTTCTCAGGCCCAACCCTTTTTCATTTAATCACTCAATAGAGTGCAAAATGCTTATATGATGCATCCCTAAGAAAAGAATGCATACTTATATATCCTGCTTGATTTTTATTTTTTAGATGCTTTTCTAAAACTAAGCCAGACCAGTTATAACAAAAAGTTCCTTCATTTGACATTCATCATACACATTCATTTGTCATTAACTCACTGACATTGAGAACAATCACTGGTTCACAAAACAGAACAAAATTTACCTTAATAACATCTGCAGGAAAATTGTATCTCTGCTGTAATACCTACATTTCTGTTTAACAACCTGATGCAAGCCACAGGAGACACAGACACATACTTTTAAAGATGGAAAACCAATATCATACTCTCCTGTTGATGAAAAACTCAGTGCTTTCTTGTTTGTTTGGGTTTTTTTTGGGGGGGGGGGTTGGGGGGTTTTGGTTTGGTTTGGTTTTTTTGATCTATGACCTTCAGGGAATCTTCATTTATAATGAACAAAAGACAAATAGTGGTAATGCTGAAGATGCACACAGAAATTTGTAATGACTGAGCTAGGTTCACCCTGGAGTTTTCTAAAGGTGTTCTCTGAAAAAAGCCATCATAATGGGCCATTATGATGAAGAGGAGTTTATGACAGCAAAAAGTAGCTCTTTCCCCACTCCTGCCATGCATAGCTCCCTCAAGTCATAACTGCAGACATATAAAAGGCCAGGATATTCTGGAAAGTGAGCAATGCCTGCTGAAAAGAGAGTGCCAAGGCAGGAACATATCAGTTCAGCACGGTCCTCCTACAGCCTCTTCCCATGAAAGCTACAAAGTCATCATTGCTTAGAAGATGTGACAGGATAACCATCTCTGCCTTACCAGAGAATCTCCCAAGTTATCCAATGGGTTTCTATGGGCAAGGGAACTTATTTTACACCTTCCCACACTGACAATGTGACTCAACTAACTGGAATGACTGAAAATCTTTCTATTGATCTCGGTGTGCACCAAAGTGCCTCCTATCTTCATTGAATCATCCCTGTTAATAAACCTAGCAAGCCCAGTGTTATTTCTGTTTTACCAAGGAAGAAATGAAAGGGAAGTTGAAGGACATTTGGTCAAAGTCATGGAGAGTTTCATTGCCAGAGCTGGATTTTGGAAGCTAGCAATTCTTCATCTCATCCTCAAGTAGAAAGCTGCATATGTTTTCTAGCCAAGTTTTATAAAATCAGTGCAAGATTAAAAGCAAAAAGTAGAAGGAGGCATCTGTATGGTAACAGCACCCACTACAGCAATGGCTGTATTGCTAACCTCATTATTAAAAAAATAAAAAATAAAAAATTCCTTCTAGGTGCATCCATCTCTGAGATATCTTTCTTGCTTGAATTTCAACCATCATTATGAAATTAAGTGCAAATTAATATAAATAAATTTAACAAATCCAGCACAAATATTTGCACATTTTTTGGCTGGACATGATCAGTCATTCATGTCATAAAGGTTAATTCTGAGAATCAGTTGCAAACATAGGGAGGATTTTCTGCCCACTGACATCTGACCTTGAAGTTTTGAATTGCTGAGTAGGAGCTGAAACCTCACTGTTCATACATTCCTAATGTCCAGATTATAGAGAAGAATTAAGTTTGCAATAAGAGTGGGGTTGAGACAGCCAAATGTTAAGTGTCAAGCACTACACTATAAGGACATGCATCTCATAATAAACCAGTCTGTTGGTGAAGTAGCAGACAACATTTTGTGTATCTGCTCTATTTTTAACATGCACATTTGAAATGAGACTGTACCAGTTTGAGCACTTTTTTTTCTCTCAAAGACTCATTATTACCATAATTTGTTCCACAGTAAAATCAAATATTCACTTATGTTTTTCACGTCAGAATGACAGGGGGGAATACTATTTTAGCACCACGGCAAATTCCATTAAATACAAGAAGAATTTAAAGTCTTGTGGTGCATCTCAAGCTCTCATTTTTAATTAGATCTCTTGTATCCTTATTTTCCACCGGGTGTGGGAATCCTTCAGAGCCAAACCCGTCTGGCAAAATCACAAAACTTGCTCACAGTCCATGGCTTTATTCGATTAATATGGAATTGTTACATATCACTGTGGACATAATGCAGCATCTGGACTGTTTTTCCCTGTCTTTCACTGTTCTTTCTCCTATTAGCATTAAGAAACAGTATTTTCCTTTTTAACTCTTCAACTAAAGTGTCGTGTACATCCGTACACCAGCTTCTCCCCCTTCCCCAGCTCCCTAAAATGAAGCTGCTTTTGAACTGCAGGCACAGCACGTAGAAGTCTGCAGAGATAATTTTTAATTTTATTTCTGTTCCACTGATAATGGGGGCTGCATTTATCAAAGCAGAAAATGCAAGAAACAACTTTCAGAGATGATAGGATATCACCTCTGATTACAAAATAAAAAGAGGGTATTATTTTCCCTTGCCGAAGGAGAGTGATAAGGCTGATACAGTAACTACTGAGAGATTGCAGTGTTCCAGAAGCAGTGAAAGTCCTTGCTTTTATGTAATGGCTTGAGAGAGCAATGTCTTTTGTGGCAAAGGCCAAGGGACTTAGCACACCTTTACATTTAACCATTCCACTATTTAGCACATCTTCTTTTGAAATTGTATTGTAAAGAGGTATTTGAGTTTAATCAATTCTGCTCAGTAATAAAAACCAACCAACCAAACCAAAAACAACAAAACCCAAACAAAACATCAACCAACCAACAAACTCACAAAAAAGCAAAACCAAAGAAATAAAGCTTTCATCAGTCCTTTAATTCCAGTCATCATGTGGAATCTGATAAATCAGTTTGGCCTTTTGGAGAAGATAGTCCTAATGATAGAGTGGCGAGGTCTTGCACAGCACAGTGCTAATACTTCACTCACCTGAGGACCCCAGCTAAGACAACCAGGCATCATGCTGTATCAGAGAGGGATTGCATTGCCTCAGGAATCTCTGCATCATCTTCACTGCATGCAGCAAGCACACTTCTGGACATGGAGAACAAGGGAGATTGTAGAGATGAATCACAAGCCAATAAAGCAGCTGTCTAGGTTAGAAGGCAGCCAGAAACAGCAAAGTAGCCATGAGCCTTGCTATGCCTACAGCAGAGCCCTGGAAAATCATGCTCATGTTGTGAATAGAAGGAAAGTCCAGAATATTTGTGACGGCAACTACTACTGTGTTAGCTGGGCAAGAAGAATCAACTGTTTTCTTCTGCTTCCCTCAGTAGCTGTAGCAGCATCACCAAAACAGTTTCAGAAGGGCTCCCTGGACTCTCTGTCCTTCCACACTCAATCTATACACACATGTTACTGGACATATATGTTAAGGGGGCTGTTCAAGTACTGCAGCTGCTCGAGCCTCTCTGTTCTGTATATAGTTACAAACCTATTTAATTTTTTTCTTATTTTATTATATAGACTAAGTGCTGTTTTGTGTAACACAGGGAACCAGGGGTCTAGCTAAGCATGTGCAGCCATTTACACTTATGCTAAAGATGTAATCCCATCAATCTGATATATATGAACTTAAATAACTAAAAAAAGATTCATCCTCAGTTCAACTTCTCCAAATTACAATTTATTTTGCATTATCGAGGAACATGCTGATGATCACCTGGAAAGAATAATAATTACCTCACTGTAAGCAGTGCTCTCAGAGCTCTCTATCATGTGCTTATTTTGTCTTATTCAGTATGTATCATTCTGATCTAAAATAATTTCTAAAAATACAGTTATTGCCTTTGGCTTTCATTCTATTTAAACTATCACATAATGCTGCACATGGACTGTTTTCTTTCATTATCCCAGGCCACCCTGAGTTAGATAGAATGCATTAACACTGCACCTCCTATAGCGTAACACATCTAAGCCATGGACTAGAACGCAGGATCCAGTGTGCCAGCAAGGGAGCCACATTTGCATTTATATGCTTGGCCACAGTGATGCTGGGGGATTGGGTAAGCGGAAGCTGTCACTTGAGTCAATAAATAAATGAAGAGAAAAAAGACTTGATAAATGCATGATAATCAACACAACTGTACAGCGAAAGAATTATGGCAGGGAGGGTAAAGAGGAAACAGACATGTCTATTTGTAAAATGCCATCCTAACAAGGAGAGAGCAAGAGTTGTAAGATCACTCACCTAAATACCTCCCAGGATGTCTTCTCTGATTAAGGATTTGTGAGAGTTATTGAGTTTTGAATTAGATGCACTTTAATAAAACAGTAGAATGTTCTTATCTGATTGCACCTGTATTGATTGTGTTAAAGAGGTCTATCCTCAGATCAAGGTCAATGATTTTACATAAACTGACTAGCTAGATGGAATCACTAGCACTATTTAGGAGTCCCACAGTCTGTCCACAATTTCAGTGTATGATACTTCACTGTGAAACCTAGAGGGAAGAACTCAATGTTCATTCTGCATTCTCTCTGTCTTCTAGCTGTACACTACTTACTCTAAAGTATACAATTAATTTAGAAAAGACCACTCATGCTGGTAAACTCTCTAGCAAACCTCTTATCAGCTAGAAGGGTAAAGTTTGCATCACATATATTTAAACAGCAATGTTTCACAGACTTAAAAGAAACTTTGACCATTTTGAAATGTTTTATTTTATGTAAATATCCTTTTTCACCTGAATAAAACAGGACATGAATCTGATTCATTGTTCTACTGGCTTCAGTAGACCTGATCCAGCTTTCAGCTGTGGTGTTATAATTTGAATGGTTTGAGTGATACACTCACAGTTCTCCTCAGCTACTCACCTATCTACTTTTAGCCTGTTAGCTTGCCCTGCTTGGGACCTTGGGTGCAGATCTAAGGAGCCCAGAAAATAAAGGCTGCCAGACAGCCCCCAGCTTTATTTAGGAGTGGATATCAAGCCCTTCAGAGCTTTGCTAGACCAGGCAGCTACCACAATGAGTGAAAGTCCTAGCAGGCTGCCGAGGCTAGCAGTAGTGCATGAGAGGGTAGATGTACCTTGTGGTATGACCTCAGCTCCACCATCAGCCATGAGAAGAGATCAAGTTTTCACTTTAAGAGCTGGCAGGTGAACCTCCTCCTAGCCACCCATACTTGCTCCTGACCCCACAAAGGATGAAGCAGAGGAATAGCCTGTTCAACAGGCTGCTCACTGATGATGGAGACATACAGCAAAACAGAGGTGATACTGAAGCTGAAGGTAAGAGCCTTTTGTATGGACACAGGGAGACTGCACCGTAGCTGAGAAGAGAAGGAGGCAGTCCTAAGCTGCCCTTTCAAAACTTAGGCCACAGAAGCACTTGGCTTGCAAATTTTGAAGTTAAATGATGGGTTGTTACCATAAAGCAGGTGGTGAGATATCCAGGTAAATCTGTACCTCCTCAAATGCTGCAGGAGTATTCTTCACTTCTTGGTAAGTGATGGAATCTTGACTACATGTAGAAAAAATTCCCATCACATTTATGGGCTACAAAAAAGGGTTGGCTAGGATCCACAAGCTCGTTGCTGTTGGAGAAGCTGCTGACAGGCTGAGGAAGAGAGTCTAAAGGGGACAGCTGCAGGGGAAGAGATGGGCTTGCTGTTGAGAGAGGCGAGGGAGCATCAACAATGCAGGTGTTGAGGCTGCTGGAGGTCCAGATGGCAAGAGATTTCCTGAGTAATATTTCCAAATGTCACAATTGAAACACATGAAAGGGAGAAGGATCCCAATACCCATTAAAAGCAAGTTTTGTACATGACAATGTGAAGTCTGTAAGCAAGTCAAGGAAAACCTGCTGTTGCAGCTCCAGATGAAAATGTATCCTGTCCATACAAAATACAGCTCAAGAGCCTGTTAAGTAACCACTTGTCTTTCTGAGCAAAATTCAGCCCCATACACAAACACATCAGGAAAACAGGAATTAGGGGAAACAGAAGTGTACTAAGGGTGTCTGGAGCTTTCTCTGGAAAGTCTCATACTTCTGCACATCCCAAGCCTCAGAAAACACCTGGCCAAAATGACAAGCACCCAAAGGAGAAAAAAAGCAAAGCACTTCCTAGCTACTTTTGAGCCAAAATAATCACATTTGCTATCTATAGCAAATAGGAATCCTGTCTCCTCTTCATCTGGCATATTTTCATGAAGGGTGGGATTTCATTTGGATGATACATTGACACCCATCTGTTTGCCTTATTTTCCTGGTGCTGCTAAATACTGGGGAGGAGGTAGTGTGTTCATTTTTGAGTTTCCTATTCCCTGTATCCTCTCATTGGAGTGAGTGCAGAAGGGCATTGGGAGATGATGCTCCTCAGCCAGAAGCAAGTGGTTCAGACCGGACTGTGTCCAAGAACTAACCGGTCACACAAGTTTCTTTGAATTAATTGTTACATTTGCCTCAGAAGCTGAATGTTCTCCATCCATCAGCAGGTAAAACACACAGTTAATTTTGCTCAAAATTGAAGCAGAGATATAACACTTATTTCTTATCTGTGAAAATAGGACCCCTTTTCCTTGCAATTTCTTGAGCTACTAAGACACAAGATACCTAATCCTTTTCTTTCATGCGTTAGCTGCTTGTTTCATTTCTCACTAATTAACTTAATGCAAGAAAGAATCCATAGGCTTTTGAACAGGTTCAGCTACTTCTTTCTCTGCTGTAGCAGTTACAGGGCCTAATAAGCAAGGAACTCCTGACGAAATTCCAGTCAGCAACATTGCTCTTTTACTGCTACTCAGCAAGGATTTTGGTTTTCTCTCATTTGGCAGGAATGAACAGAGGTCTCCTTCCAACAGATGAAGTAGTTTGCTTAGAAAGCTCTATGTTCTGGGGCTTGGAGGGAGGGAGGAAAACTAAATGAGTGAGTCAGTGGCTTCACAGTAATGTAAGCCATCAGATCAATTCACTAAATGAAACGTAGTAAGCATGTTGCTTCAAAGATATTTGTACCCTGTCAACTCCAGATTTTCCAGGCTTGGGGCATGATGTTTCCCATTACCCTTTGCCTCATTTTCACTTCTAGGAGCTGCAGGAATGAAGTACAAAAGCTAAAGACCAACTGTCTTCTCACCCTGTGAAGCATAGACATGCATTTGTGGGAATCCTCAATGATTTTGAGAACTTGGCTGTGCTGGTTTTAAACGAGAAGGCATGGGCATTGCTAGCAGAGATCCCACAGATGCTAAGGCAACATGCAACAGAGGCCAGAGGTAAACTCTTGCACTGTGCTGAGTGTCCTGCTGTTTCACTGCTGCTGGTACTCTGGCATATTTTAATTTAGCCCACGTTTACCCATACAAACATCCGTTATTTTCAGAGCAGTCAAACCCTGCAGTGTGTTAAAGGAAAATCAGGGCAGCAGTTCAGATATGTCAGTCAAGAGAAAGCAGTGCTGAAGATCTAAAGTGGAACCTTCGATTCAGTTTCTGTAATGACAGTGTCAGCAGATACTCATATCTGTCCTTTCCCCCTGCACTAATTGGACAATGGGACACCAGGTACTCTGGTGCTCTAGAGATGCAAATGTAAAGCAACCCTCCCAGCCATTTCATCTCTGGATAAGGAAACTATCCCAAACTTGTTAAACTCAGGGCTCAGGTGAAGTTTGCTTGGCTGGACACAAATAAAGGGTTGGGAGTAGGGGGTGTCAGACACAATTTTGCTTTGTAATTGGCAAAGCTTTGAATTCACATAGGTTATCCTTCATGGTTTCACTTCAGTCCTTTCTTGCTAGTGTAACCCAAGCAATGGCAAACAAATTTTTTGCAGTCTTTCCAGCACAGCTCTGCACACCGATGCTGTGGCTTATGAAGGGCACCTCAGAGAAGGACAGACAGGGCGAATAAATGACAACTTTCTAGAGCTCACAATGACATACTTTCAATCTCACCAAACAGCGTGCATTACATATTTGTGTCTGGCTTCACAAACAGCAGGGCTGGATACATGCCTTTTTTTCCTTTTTAAATGAAAGGGAAGACAGAGTTATCCCTCAGGATGTCTGCCTGAATCGATAGAGATACAGCAGTAGGCACTGTGGTTGCTATAAGCCAGAACTAGAAATAACAAGCCAACTCAAGTCAAGTATCTGTCAAGTCCCGATCTTCACCTAACCTAGGAATGCAAATGTCTCCAGTTTCTATAAGCACATGTTGGAAGCAATCACCAAATGTGTTTAAAAAAAAAAAAAAAAAAAAAAAAAGAGTTTGAAGCCAGGCAAAGAAAGTTCAATGTATGCACATAAAAGGAAACATCTCTGATATCTCCATGAAAAGCTTTCAGGTGTGAAAACATATGGCATGCTTTCACATCCAAAGCACTAAGTCCCTATTCCAAAAATCAGCATCGTCCATGATACACTTTCAGCAGCCCAGCTGAAGGGGCAAATGAACACGGAGGCTGAGGAGAAATAGTGTTGAATGCCCAAACGATGTCTCTGCTGGCCTCTGACACTGCCATCCATGCTGCACCTGCCGTCTGCATCCACTGAGCACTTATCTCCAGGCAGCTGTTAAATAGGCTGGCACCCTTTGTTGACAGCAACTCCAATATGAAAAAAATCAAAACACACTCAAAAAGAAAAATAGAGTAAACTGGAAAGCACATTAAATCCCAACTGGAACAACAAAACGTAAACCTGGGGTGGGGAAGGAAGAAATAGAAGATGAGAGAATTTATAGCAGCTGTTGCTGGAGCTGCTCACTGCAAACTGCAAATGCTTCCAGGGCCACCCATTTTACACTGAGACGTCTGCCTCTGCTGTGGCAGGCTTGCTCAGGCTCAGTTAGCAAACCCAAACACCCTGCTCAGGCTTATAAATACGTGTTATACACAGAGGTGCAGAGTTCACTATACCTCTTCTTTGCTAGTATGTTTGAACTTTCCTTCTCCTATTTTAGGAGCTTGTATGTTCTTCTAAACACAAAGAAACAAGCAGAACTGGAGTTATTGGGAGCAAGTAAGGTGGAAACCTCTGGACTCAGGAGGCTGGGTAGACTGTGACCCAGTCTCCCATCTGTTCTATATCTCCACAACCACTGGACATAACCTTATGCAATAAGACACATTTCCTTCCCTCCCCTCCCACCTCATTCTTGGGTGAATTAGAAGAAAAGAGGCAGAGGAGTTCTTCCAAAGGTTGACTTAAGTCTGACAAGGAAATTCTACCCCAGGCTTTCTATAGTTACAAGGGAGAGACAGGCATCACCTACAGTAGGATTTGGAACGGGAGCCAAATTTGGCTAATTTAAATCACTTCCCCATGATTCAAGACTGATTCCTCTTCCTGCCATGTGGCCTGTGGGGGAGAACTGCAGTGAGAACAAGACCCCATCCAGAAGTGAAAGCTACAGAGCCAGCAGCACTGGGAGCCTCCATCTGCTCCTGAAGCTTTTTATACAGTTTTGACTGGGTTGTCAGTTTGTGCTGGTGGGCTGCTTCCTCCAGCCTCTTGCACGGTTTTCTTTTGAGCATCCGTCTTTCCCAGCTTCTCTTTCTCACTTCACTTTTTCTCCTTTTCCATTTCAGCTTCTCTTCTCCTCAGGAAACCTCCCACGTCCAGCCCTCCCCAAGGCTCAACACCGTTACACTGGCTGCTGTAACCACGCCCTTTTCTCCTGCTGTGTGCTTCACGTCTGCCAGGTGTGGCCAGGCCAGTTTACACAGCATAAGCTGCCCTGCAAAGGGTGGGACCTGTCTGCTGGCTTGCTTGTGTAGTGTGAGGGATGGTGGAGCCCATTCTTGGCAGCTCGTAAGGCACAACTGTAGCAAACGGCATCCCAAGAGTGACATATGCAGAAACCCACACAATCATCCACTCAAAAACATGGTTTTTTCAGGCATCAGAGTCCTAAGAAGATGCCTTGGGAGTCCAGGGAAGGAGAGATGAGCACTGAAGAGAGCAACTTTTCAATTCCACTTTGTGTTCACTTTATTTATGAAGGTCATACACACACCACACACCCCTATTGTTTGTTTTTTTCATGAGACACAGATAAACACGAGGCATTGCTGCTTTATGCCAGCAAGAGTGAGTAAAAGCAATAACAAAGGTGACAGGATAAGGAAGTACACATCAGTAAGATGAAAGCATTGTTTTTCTACTTTCTGGAGTTTTCCCACTTTAAATGCCTTGTTTTCATTTTTCATGTGTATTAATAATTATAAGCGGAGAAAGTCAAGCCTAATACATCCAGTCTTTGTGCCAAGTTAGATCCTTAAGGCTTCATTTAAAAAATACCAACACTGAAGTTATGATATTGATACAGATAGGGAGGCACTTAGAGCTTCTCTGAATTTGTGAGATCAGGCAAGACTGGCATAAAAATCCCGATAATAACACAACTGCATTGTCCTAATGTCTATAGACTGCTTTCAATATACTGTTTCAAGCCTATATTTAAAGCACTACTAAAACTGCATGTAGGCAAACCCTTGGGAATATGTTTTTATTCTTCAAACAATTGTAATCAAAGGAACAATACTGACCCCGCTGCAGTCAGTGGGAGTTTTACGGCATATTGTTTTCAGAAGTTCTTTCAGCTCCTGGAGAAATTTCTGTTAAGTCAACAGGCTCTCGTGGCAAACAGGCAAACAACTTTTTGAGGGGAAAAAAAAAAAAAGAGAGAGAGAGAGAAAAAAGAAAAAAAAGGAAATAACACCGACTGATCAAAGGCAAATCTATGACTGCATCGCCTACATACACATTAACACCTCATTAACACTGCTTGTACCTACAGAAGAAATCAAGATTGGGAACAGCTCTGGCACAAGTAAACAAGTCCTAGATAGAAATCCTGGGTTTTTTAGGTTTTTGTTTGTTTGTTTGTTTTGTTTTTTTGTTTGTTTGTTTTGGTTTGGTTTTTTTTGATGGTACCAGAAGTAGAAGATCCTTGATTGCAGTAGCTTTGTTCTTACCATTTATGAGAAAAGAAATTAAAGATTTCAATGTTCTGTGATAAAGAGTTCCCATATGAGAATTCATCATGATCATGATAAAAACAACAGCAGCAAATTGAAGATAACAGGATGGGATCTTTTTAAACATAGTACCAATTTTACAGTGGTTAAAATATCAGAATAATCTTTTGCAGAAAAAAAAAAAAAAACAAAACCCAACCTCAAAAGCGTAATGTAACCTTGCAAATATTTCATATACCTGAAGGTGAGACAGCACTAGAAATTGGTCAAATGTCAAAATTCTCCACTGACAATTCTCAGGTCCCCTGTCACTTCCATTTCCACAATACAGTGACTCACCTCTTCAAGAAGCAGAGTGTGCGCTTCCTCCTACCTCCACCTACTCCCAGACAAACTCTCCAGCCACTTTCCTTGCCATGCCTCCATCTCAGCTATGTTTGCAAACCTCTTTAGAATACTAACGTGGCAGAAAGCAAGTTCCTTAAAAACATATGGAGCAAGATCAAGATGTTTTCCTGTCTCAGTGGCTTGGGAAAACACAGCCTAGGTAGGGCAGAGTTAGCAAGCTCATAGCTTGCACCTCTCTTGATGGTCCCAAACCTCTTGCACTGACCAGTGCAGTCAGGGAGAGGGTGCACTTATGCATATGTGCACAAGTTGCTGGGGAGACAGCCTTTTATTCAGTACTTATCTCCCTTTCTGTACCTTTTACTTTGCCAGGTCTTAAGACTGGAATAGGATCTGCCATGTCTGTGAAGTATCTGGGTTTTTACTAGAATATGCTCTACCTGATCATTATCAGGCAAAAAAAAACCCAACCAAACAAAAAACTCTTCCTTGGACCCATCCTGAATTTGCACCTATTTCACTTCACTAAAACCAGTTTTGTTAAACCAGATCAGATGTTCTTATACCGACTTAGCTAAAATCAATTCCTAATTGATTAACGCTAACTTGAAATAAAATTGCCTAGGCTATAATAAAGGGTGTCCATAGAAATTTAACTGACTGGATTTAAAATAACCCCATCAATTAAACAGCTACAACTGTCGAGCTTTTCATGACAGGGTTTGCTTCCTCCTCTGTGCTCAGGAAGCATTAAATGCAATGAGGACCTAATCCCAATTAGTGAAGCAGAGTGCTGCTGTGGGAAAACAGTAGGCAAACCAGAGCAAAGCTCATCATGCAAGGCACAGGGCCAAAGATCTGTGTTCTGCTCTCAGCTTTCCCCTTGCATTGCCTCAGGCATGATAACCTCCCTCCCTGCAGTTATGAACAGAGGAAGGCAAATTCCTGGGGGCAGGAGCTGTCTCATACCTTGAATTTGCAGGGCACTTTGCACCAGGGGGATGCAGACTTGTCTGGGTCTTTGGATTGCTGGCATTAACCAGATATCTGCCTTTTGAAAATTATAAACACCATACCGTTCACTTCCTCAGCAGCATAGCCAATTTTTTTTTTAAAAAAAACATGCATTTGTGTCAATGGATGGGAGAGAAAATGCAGCCAAAGATTGGTCTTCCCCATTTTAAAGGCTTTTGTCCTGCTCTAAAGTCACATTGAGATGGAAGAACCCAAAACAATGAAACTCTATGTCCACAAACTTGCTGATGAAAGTCAGCTCATATAATTTGGGGTGCTAACTATATGTATTTGGGTACTCTCATAGGAAAAGCCTGTAGTACAGCACAGATTATAGATGAAGGTTTAGGGGAGCATATAGCACTAGGCTCCTTTCCTGGTTTTCCTGCATCAGGTAGAGCCCCCTTTGCCTCGCACAAGGTTCAGAGCCCTCCCAGCTTTTAGGAGACAGGTAATACACTCCTAAGTTATTTAAAAGCTTTGTAAATAGGTGCTCAAAGCACTGAGCACCAACCATCTTCCCTCTGCAGGAGTAGCACTTTCTGCCTGGTACACCAGTCATTGATGGAAATGAGGGTGGCTGAACATTGCTACCTTCCGGGAGAAGCATCCATACAGGCTAGCAGAAGTTAAACAAATCATCTCCCTCCATCCTTTCCGCTGCCTATCTTTTCTCTGCCAGCCCACAGGGAACTGAAAAATACCCAGACTGCTTAACTGCTTATTCAGAATAGACATGAGCCAAAGCTGGAATTGGTTATGCAAACGATCCTGAATGCTGGATTTACTGGTAAAACAGGATTCAAATCTAGGCCACCCTGTCTTTGGTTCTGCAAAACCAAAAATCAGACAGTGATTTTTTTCAAAACAACCAGAATGTTTCTACGTCTACTTCATTTCCACATTTTGATTGGCTTTACTATCCATCCCACACAACATGCTCTTCCTCCTCCTGCCAATCATTGCTACACATTTCCAATGTTTAAATTATTTACCTTGCATTAGCCATATCATAAGGGTCCTCCTTTTTATTGTGGCTCTTCTCAAACCAAAGTCTTATATTGACATCGGTACAGAACAATGATAAGGAACTAATGAATATTAGCTCATGGGCAGTGATAGTCATAAAAAACAAAAACAAAAAAACCCACAAAATTCATTCCTTTGATTTTTTTTTTCTATCAGTAAGTTCTTTAGCTACTCAAAAAAAGGATTTCAAAACTTTTAAAGTTTGAATTCTATGATTCTATGAATCTATTTTAGGGAATACAGTCAACACTGATGGAATTCTGGTGGAAGATAAAGAAGTCCCTTCTTATTTCCAAGCACAACCCTAAAGTGGAATACTTGCATTTGTGCAGGTATGTATCAATATATGTGTGTTGTATCTATGTATGTGCATACGCATGTGCATATGCATGTACACTCTTTGCACACTGAATTATCTACATATTAGAAAGATATTTAGGTAACACAATTCAGTGTAGACCCAAGTTTGAATCTTCTCAGGTTTCAGATGTGTTTGGATCTAAGCCTGGTTTTCAATACAGAAAAAAAAAAAAAAAAAGAGTCCTATTTAAAATTGAGAATCCTTTTAAAGCTTAAACGTTTCTCACCAGTCACCTTTCCTGGAGAGGCAATGACATTTGAGCTTTGCAGATGAGACAAGGTCACATGAAAAACACAGGAACATTATGTCTCTACCAAGATGGCATTCAAACCATAGCAAGATGGCATTCAAACAAGCAACTGGGACTTCTGCTAGTGGAAATCAACATATTTCCACTGAGGTTCCTACCATATGGAAACCAATATACCATGCAAAGTAACACAGTAATTTCAAAATCACATCTTTCTTCTTTGTTATAAAAGGGAAAAATACTAAGTCAATAAAGAAAAATTACAACCCTTTTGATTTGATCTCTTTAAGCATTTGACAGGATTTTCACTTTTTCCTCTGTGCAATCAATTAACCTCTTTTGTTTAGGTTTTTCAATCAGTAACAAAGGACTATTTATCATAGATATGCATAAATTATCAGAAATACTTGTGAAAAAAGTTAGGAATGGGAAGAAGGAAACTTAGCAACAAGCGCTATACTAAAGGCACTTCTTATTTTGCAATTGAGCACATTCAAAGTTGAATTTGTTCCTCTTTTATCAGCCTTAATATAAATTTATCCTAGCTGCCATTCTGACTCTTTAATACAGTAATTATTATGGTAACATGCTAAAACACAGTTGTATTAAATGGCCCGTTGAAGACAATGAAATCCTTGTGAAGGCACGCAGAACAAGATTCCAGAGAAAATTAATAAAATGCAATCCTAATAAATAACTGTAATTAACATGAAATTTGAAGGCCAAATTTGGAGTGTGTGGCAACAGGCAGCACATGTGTCTGTATCTCTGAAGGGGGAATGATGTCTTGTGTTTCAGAGAATGAGTGTGACTGTGATCACCAGAGGCCATACCCACTGTGTGTCCAGTTGCAGGAGCCATGGTTTTCCTCTGTGTTGTTACCCAGAGGACACATAACTGCCCCACAAACCTTCCTCAGATTGTCCAGTGCTGACAGCTGATGCCTCATGGTCCCCCTCAGCTGTAGGGGGTCACTATCAAGGGATACACCAAAACCCTTGGTTGTACCACTGCCCCCATGGAGAAGTAATGGATAAATGGCATAGTGGCCCTGCCCTCACACACACCACCCTGACTTTAAGCAATACAAATCCGAAGCCTTAATTTTGAGTGTATCAAGGACTTAGCTATACATATTTGCCCACTGTCTGCCAATGCTACCAGCACTGAAAAGAGAAGATGACACCTGTGCAGCCAGCAGTGGAATCTGCTCTGTTGTAGGCATTTATAGCAGAAATTTTCCTTAACTTAAAGATGCTGACTACTTTTCTCTACCAACTCTATCCAAAGCCTCATCTGTACTGAGCATCAAGCAGGATGAATTGTTATTCACACACCCCGCCTTAAAGGCAATAGCAGCCATGATGCCTGCATTCAGCTCTACAGCACTTGGTGTGATGGCCAACCCTCTGCCTCTATCAGTCTGATTTGCAGGTTACTACAAGGAACTTCAATAGTTTGCAATTAAATAATGAATATATAATGAATAATTGTCATGAATAACACTCACACGAAATCACCAATGAATTGCCAGGTGTATTTCTTACCAGGGGGAAAAAAAAAAAAGAGAGAAGATGAATAACTGGGAGAGAATTATGCTCCAAATCTTCCCTGGTCGTGGAGTATTGACAGAATAAGAAGACCTGAACTGTGGGGTATTTGGAGACTCATTTGTCAGTTGGTGCACAACTTCCTTACAGTCTGGGCTTTATATATGGTTAATCCTATTAGAGCTGGGAAAGGCTATTAGGATACTGAGAGATGAAAATTATATCTGAAATTAGTATTTCTGACTGTTTTTCCTTCCTCTAGGTTATTTCTACAAATCAGATGTTGCGAATTCTTATCTTGTTCCCAAATCAAATAACTCCAGTGAGCAGCAGAGGCAGGGTTTGAAAGAGGAATCTCCAGTGGTCTGTGCCTCAGAGCTGTGGTTTATTCTCTCCCTTCTCAACTTTAAGGCAGCTTCATTAACTTGGACTTAGATTCCAGCCTCAGCTCTCGTTGTGGAGAGAAAAAAAAGAGGATGAAAGAAAACCTCAACATGATCCAGCCAGACCTTGAAATATTAGACTCACAGAAGAAAAGAATACAGTCGGAACTTGCAAAGACATTTTTTTATTGGCCTTGTAATTTCCTCACTAAACACGCTTTTAGCAGCCTACCCCTCTCAGAATCTTAATTATCTAGCAGCCCCTCATAATGGCCCCATTCATGGCTTTGCTGAGCAAAAGCGCTCTGATATCGCAAACACAGGAACTTGGAAGATACAGCATGTTCCCAAGGAAGGGCTGCACACCCACAGATAGTTGGCAGAGGGAATTTGCTACTTGGAGAACATAATATAATACAAATATGTGAATTTTTTCTTTCTTTCTTTTTTTCTCTTTTTTTTTTTTCCCTGATGCAAGGAAGAGGAGATGCTGTGCCTGAGCTGTGTGTAAAGGAAGAAAAAAAGCCCTCTGATATACAGTTCTGAATAAAGCAGAATATTATAGGCTCTCCATCGCTCTCTTCCACCATTTCTGACTGTTCATTGACTACCATAAATTAATATGACGTGATATATGGTATGGGCTGGAGACATTTTATGAGCTTTTGAAATCTTTTCCAACACAAAATGTGAGGCATCACTTACTGTTCATGCTTTTTGGGGTTTGTTTGTTTGGAAATGAACCATGGGCTGAAGATATTTCATCTCAGTCTAAACAAAGAATAATGAGTTGGTCAGCACCCTTGAGAACTGGACATTTTTAGTGATTCAAATGCATACTTTACAGATCCTTCCTAGGAAGGAAGGAAGGAAGGAAGGAAGGAAGGAAGGAAGGAAGGAAGGAAGGAAGGAAGGAAGGAAGGAAGGAAGAAA
>JANIJG010017448.1:54838-68242 GCA_024611175.1 Megaceryle torquata | reverse complement strand
TGTCCCTGGTCTCAGCAGGGGGGTTGGACTAGATGACCTCTAGAGGTCCCTTCCAACCCAGACATTTCTATGATTCTGTGATCCCACAGGTATCCAGCAGCCTGTGCATGAGCTGCATTAGGAATCACCTTCAGGCTGGTTGTGCTCCCACAGCCTTATCACATGAGCACATTCCAACCCACCACCACATTTCCACCTTGTGAGAGAGACAAAAGTCATAGTATGTAAAAGAAAGAAACAGCTACTTTCTCTCCTTTGAAAAATGTCTCCTCCAGAAAAGAATGGACAGAGGAGTGTGTGTATGTGAGACTACCCAACTGTACCTGCCCTAGACTGATACAGTAGCATCACTCTCCACATTTCATGAATAATAAATGCCTATGTTAAAGGAAGGGATCACTAGAGAGGATAGATTGAAGGAAAGCCTAAGTTAAACAGCGAGAAATGTATCTAATACTTGCATTTACCAGCTGAAGCCCAGAGTTTTGCATCTCTAGGCAGAAAGAACAAATTGACCTCTTCACAGAAGTGGTGCACTCACTGAAGACGTTTAAT
This sequence comes from Megaceryle torquata, assembly GCA_024611175.1. Taxonomy (NCBI): domain Eukaryota; kingdom Metazoa; phylum Chordata; class Aves; order Coraciiformes; family Cerylidae; genus Megaceryle; species Megaceryle torquata. The sequence goes on along the minus strand of JANIJG010017448.1, from coordinate 67,687 downwards.
GAATTGCTTCAGAAGCAGAATCAGTTCTGAACTGAACACAGGTATCTCAGGGAGGAAAAAGACACATAAAAGCACTGTGCAAACTGCTGACAGCACTAGCTATGTGAGAGACAATCAAGGTACTTAATGTTTTAAAACACATGCCCTGCATAATAACCAATGCTGCAGAAGGCTCAGTCACTCTTCCAAGCACTGAATGAAGAGGAACGTTGCTGTACTAGGATCATAAGAAATATCCTTTAAGCCTCTTGCATAAATGCATGTGTTCTGAGTTGGAGAAATGTTAACTTACATTCTTCATGTATCCAGGGGCCATTTCCCCCCTTACAAACTGAGGGGAGAGGGAGAAGGGGGCATCACACTATTGATTTCCTACAAACACACTTAACCTTTAGTAGCTACTGTCAGCATTTCCAGTGTTAACACCAACAGTGAACAATGTAACTGGAGGCGTTCAGAGAACTTGCTTCAGATGTAAGACTTGGGAAATCAAGAGATTCTTCTCTCAGCTCATGGTTAATTGTTTTAATGGCCATACCCAAAAGGGTGTGAGTGCAGGAGAGAAAGGCAGGGAGTCTCCACAAGTTCAGGCATTATTTTGTGCAAAAGTAACAAGAGGTTGCTCTGTAATACCCCCAAGCCATTGGGTCTGACTCAACTAATAACATTCATCATCTAGAATGTATGCAGTTCTTCTAATGAACTTTTCCTTTAATGAGTGCTGTGTGGTATCACAGAAAAAGTGCTCAGGCTGTGGGTGATGAGGGGACAATTGCTGCCCAGCTTCCAGTCCATGTTAAGGCTGCTGGAGCAGAGACAGGAGTTTTGCAAGAGGCAGTAGCTGAAAAGACTGGTAATAGATTGTGTAGCCCTTTGTTTATGGGTCACTAGGTCGAGCGTAGAGGCACGCAAAAGTCAGCTTCATCTTTCTAGCAGTCACCTGGTGCCTACGTGAAGTGAGACAGTTGCTTCAGGCCAGCTCCTCCCAAGCAGCTGCTTGGTCTCATTGCAACCTCCTCTGGCTCCCTCAGGGACGATCTCTGTAGGAAAGCATCGCAACAAATCAACATATAGCTTGAACTGCTTCCCGATGCCTGCAAAGCCTGGTTTATGTCAGGCAGGTGATGTATTCTCCTCACAGTAAATTACAATTGTCATGAATTTTTGACCAACTTACCTATACTCTGCCCACTAATGTATCTCCACTGAGCACACTTCATGCACTCCACTATCTATAAAGGAAACCAAGTGAGCAGAAGCATGAAGTCTCTCCTTGTCCCATGCATATGCAGATCCACACATGCATGCTTTACAGAAAATGAGATCAATGTTCAGTCCTGAAGCAACAACACTGCCATAACTCACAGATGGACAAGGGCTGAGCCCCTCCAGCAACATGTGGGAGCTGGCGTGCCATCCTGCCCCAGCACTCAGTCCCCTCTTACTTGGCAGCAGGCATGGAGCATTGGTACTGCAGAGTTACAACTGAGTTTTCTACAATATACTGGTTGCATTTTTTTGTTGTTATTACCTCCTCCAACACAGTTTGGGCTTGCAATATTAAGACAGCTTGAGTTTACATACAGAGGGAATACAAATAGCTTTCCTGCAAAATAAGTGGTAAAAACGCACCATTCGACAGTGCTGTGTGGCTTACGGGATTTATAGTCTCCCATTTGGGATGAACACTGCAATTCTCTTGTGGTCTTGCCATTGTGAATAATGTGGCCACGCTAAACTCACACTAATAAAACCTGAATGTATCATCACATTGTTCGGCACTGTATAGGAGAAACCCATCCATTAGTGAGGCAGGCACTGAAAATTCTTTGTGACAGGAGCAGCACAGGGACAGCTTCACAGCAGCTATTCAGAGCCACTTTACAGCTTCCTGAGCACAGCCCAGGCTGGGCTGCATGCCAGCAGTGTGGGAAATGGCTGGCAGAGGAGGTTCTGGCCACTGAGTTGTAGATCACATGAATCCCTTGGGGAAAAGGAACAGGTACCAAGAGTACTTGCTAAAGGGTGATTCTAGAGGATACACAGCCCATCTTTAATATTTGTTGCAGCCTACCTATGCCTTTAATGGTTTCTTTGGCAAAGCAAATTTACTAAGACTGTGCAAATTGGACAATCACTCCATTGCTTTGGCTGCTAAGTAGCTATTGGTGACCACTGGAGCCTGTGTGAACATCAGAAATATTCAAATGAAAGGAAAGTAGGCAGCCATGCCAATGAGAGGGAAAATGTGGTCTCCTCCAAGGCAGCATGCTCAGAGCGGTGCTCCTCAGACTTACTGCTGCCACTGGCACCAGTGCAGGGGCAGAGTGATGACTGCAAAAGGCACAACTGCTTACTCAAAGAAGAGGCAAAACCAAAAGCAGTGACATCACCTACCAGCAACACCATCTGCTTCCTAGCCGAAAGCCTCCAGCCTTCCTTGATAACGGATAACATATGCTACTTCCTTCATGTCCCATGACTGGCTGGCTGGCCTCCATTTTCCTGCTCCAAATCACATCTGTTTGATGAATGCTTTAACCCTAGAGAGTTATCCAAGAATGTGGTAACACCATGCCTTACATTTCTTCTGTGTGAAGCTCCTAACAAATATCTTATGAAGGTGAGCTGCCTTCCTTTAAACTATGACTTTGCTTCTGGATTTGCCACTCCTCCAAGCAATGGTATTTAGGCAGCCAAAACAGCCCTGTGAAATCACCTGACTGCTGTGGCACAAAGATAGCCCTGTTGAGAAAGTTTAAACTGAACATCTTTCACTGGATGACAAATCTTGGCCTGACTAAAGCCTTTGAAAGCTCAAAATGCAATGCAAATTAAAGTTTGAGGAGCCTAGAAGAAAACTATTTTATCTTTAGGCTTTCAACCAAGCAAAAAAAAAGAGTTAAAAAAATTATTTTAAACATCAGTTCAATCACTTTCCCAGTATTAAAGAACATCTTCTGCATGTCTCCCCAGATAAGTCTGTGATTCTCATAGCAGGCATACACCAGCAACTCAAAAGGTCAAAAAGATGGCAACAAAGAATTTTGTTAATATTGCTTAGAATCGACTCTGTTCCTTTGGCTACTTTAATATCAGTAAATAACTCTACGTTTTCTGACCTAAGCAGTTCCATTTGAGAAGATTCCCAGCCTGGATGTTTCTAAAATGTTACCAAGTGATTAAACACAAATCCTCAAATGAAGAGAGTGGGGTTTATTAAATATCCCAGAGCAGTGCTGTCTGCCCACACTTAACGCCCATGTCTGCTTGCTGGCTGATAAACGTCTTGGCTTTAAGATATTACTTATTAGCATGCCTCTATATTTCCACCTCACACAGTCACCCAAGGGTGATTGCTATCTGTTAATTGAATTCCGTGCCAGCAACTGTGTCTTTGTGTGCCTGCCATTACAATTTCGTGGATTGTGACTTCATTTCCTATTTACAAGTTGCAGCGATAAGAAGTGTATTTATTTACACATAAATAAACACAATATTTTTGTAGCTATATGGCCGAGGATGGGTGGAAGTTACATGTGAAATGCACTAATGTGTCTTTCTCTTGCCTGCCCTTTTCTCTTTCTTTTTAAAGTAATTCTGGTTCCCACCAATGAAACAAAGCTTTTGTGGTGGAAGAAGGAGTCAGAGGAACAGAGTAAGAGTCTTAAATTTAGAGGAGAGCAAGCTGAGGCTGTAGAAATGCTTGGGTTGATGCCTTCCACGAGGTGGTCTCTGTGGTGCAGGCTTACTGGAATGATGATTTGCACATCTACCACATTTCATTCAAGCATCTTGCAGCTTTTTCCCGTCACTGCCTTCATAACAGTATTTTATGGAATTCTTCTCCCATTATTTTAGATGAGAAAATTACATGTGTGCATGGCTTGACTCTTGCAAGACCACACTGTGAGAATGAGGTAGGTCTAGGAGAAGAAGCCATCAGAAGACACAGGACCTCAATGATGTTTGAGTGAAGGCTGGCATGCCTGACTTCTGGGTTTGCATCTTAACATCAAGAGCTCACATGTCAGCTAGCTTTTGCTTGCCTCCAAAAGGAAGCTGAAGCTTTTGTAAAGACATTAGTCCTTTTGAGTTTGGACAAGTCTGCTTGAGAAAGCCAAGAACCCCCGAACCACCAACCACAAGTTGGTTGCTATTGCAGTGAAAGCTGGTCTATAATAATTTTCATAAATGCATTGAGATTCACTCCATAGTCACTCTTGGTTTTCTTCCCCCTCAACAGGTCTGTAGGATAGTTATTCAAAAATCACTGTCCTTGAAGGTTCAGAAACTGTTTTCGCTATTAAGATCCACAACAAGCAGCTAGTAGAAAAGTGAGTATAAAAAAAGTTTGGAAGGGGTTATGGCCACCTCAGGGTAACTGTCTGTGGAAAAACAGAGTGGTATCTTTTACCCGTCCAATTAATATTTCACAGAAAAGCAGTCAAGCCTACAGACAAACAAGTCCTTGTTTCAGTGTCCTGTATGGAGGTGGATTTCTTACTACTGAGGTTACCCTTCTGAGCACGCCTGCTGTGAGCATTCCTGTTTCCAAATGTCTCCAGAGGCACCACTTGAGTAATGTATTAGAGCATCTCTATCTGTTATGTCAGACACTAGCCAAATACTATTCATTTAGTAGGAAATGTTATTAAAGTATTGCTTTTTAATAAGATTCTTAATATTTCCTGGAGCTTGTCTAGATGAGAGTCTCCTTCATCGCTGTTTTGCCTTACCTTTTTCCATAGCCAGAACTAGCTGAGCTAAATGTCAATTAACATAAGCACCCCAGGAAAGTTATAAAATGTTTTTTGAATTGGAAATAAAAAAGATTTGGGATCAGTTTCATCTTGGCATCCTGAGAAATGTGTTCAAATGGTATTACTATATTCCAACCTGTCCTCAGTTTAAAAGCACTTCTCTTTAGTTTGGCTTTTGTTGAAAGACAGGATGCATATTGCTATAAATTAGCTTAAGAAATAACTGTAGACAATTGTATACTTCATATTCATCACTGACTCAGCTAACACTATAAAAATGGGCTTCAAATATTCTGTCTTTGTGTTACAAATTCTTTATAAATTGCGCTATTAAAAAAATTAAATACAGTTAAAGTTTTCAGAGTAACTTCCAAGGACAAATTGTTTTCAATGAAATAGATGGAATTAAATATGCCATCTATTACTGAGATCTCTCAATATGTAGATTTGGCTGCTGATAATCTGGGAAAACTTTATCTACTTGGACTGGGCGTCTTTTTTGTTTATGATTTTTTTGATTTGGTGGGGTTTTTTTTTTTGTTTGTTTTTTTTGTTTTGGGTTTGGTTTTTTTTTTTTTGTTTTTTTTTTGGGGGGGGGGTTTGGTTGGTTGGGGTTGGGTTTTTGTGTGTGTTTTTGTTTGTTTTTTATTCATTGGATTTCATCCTTACAGCAGTTATAAATTCTCCTGAAATTAATTTTCTGGAATTTGTTTGTTTTCTTAAAATACAGGAATGCACTGTGCATGCACAAAGACAATTAAAAAAAAAATACTTGTTAAAAAACAAACTTATTGAAGTCTTCTCATAATCAAATTGGCTGATGTCAGAATTAACAGGATTGAAACATTTCAAGGTCATGTGCAGGTGATTGGGTGATGTTTAACTTTTGAATAGTAAATATAAGTAGTATATGCTCTGAAACCAAAAGAAAAGAAGGTCTACAGTGGAACAACTGTTAGTGAGAAACACCTTATTCAGATTTTGAATTGCTCATTTTTTTTATTTTTATTTTTTCTGTCAAAAATATCATCACAAACAAAATGTTCCTTAAACACATTTCAATTCTGACAAAGCATCATTTCCTGGTGGAAGATATTCTGGTAAAAAAAACTATTCAACAAAATGTACTTCAGGCTCAGTCTTTGATTATATGAGAACACAGTGCTCTTTCAAATGTCTCAAATGCAAAATTAGTCCTGCTCAGTGTATAGCTCTAGACAGAGAGGTGAATTAGTGCAGCGTGTTCTCTTGCTGCAAGCTCTTGCTGTTGGGGTGGGAAAATCAGAAACATGCTTGCTGAGCCAGGTCAGTTGCTTAGGTGACCAAAGCCAGGGAAAAGTTCTTGCCTGGGAAACGTTGCAAATTTGGCCTTGGACTGATCCGAAGGCTTGGCTGGAGCCTAGAGCCTTGGCCTGAGACACGGTCACGCACCCGTCACAGTTGAAGGCAGTTGGGGGACAACCAGAGTGTGGCTAGTAAAGGCCATGTTACAAGGTATGCATGCATAATTGGAGGTTGAATTAGGATTTCACATTGCCTCTGATGCTCCATAAATTTGAGTGCTTGGCTTTGCAACATTAATATTTTTTGAATCTGCAATTTTTGCTTTATAATTGTATATAGTACATAATTACTCATAATTCATTACTGCACATGCAATTCCACAGACAATGTTTAGACATTAAATCTCAGCTCAGTGATTGAATAGAAGGTACAGTAAAAATAAATATCCATGTATTTCATAAATATTTGCATAATGAGCTATTTAAATGCAAGAGATTCTAACATATGTAAACAATACAAAATGTATGTATGTAAGTCTAAAGTGGATGCAAAAATATACACAACCCCTTGTAAAATCATATAATTTAAGAGTGAAGCATAGCATATTTTTTAAAGCTTTATGTATTCCAATACTACAGACTGTAAATACACATTGTATTAAAAACCTATTGCTTGGTACAATTAGTCAGTGAAGTGTACAACTGAAAGCTTTGGGCGATAAAGACAGTGGAATAAACAGACATTAGTGACTGTCCAGTTACTGTGAAAGCTCTTTGCAGTCTGCAGTCTTAAGACATCCAGACGGTTACAGGATTCAGTTAGTGTAATCAATCCCAGTTCAACAACAAGTACCACAGGAAATAATTTTCCTGTTGTTAGAAAGTTGCCACGTAACATGATATGGAGCTTCTCCAGCAAAACTTTTTCCCAGCTCAGTGTGCAGCCGTGCATGCAATGGGAACTGAGAGGCTACCTCCACCGAAACACACAGCTTGCTTCTTTTTGGGCTTAGTCTGGGTTTAGAGGCTTCTGCACCAGTGTGTCAAATGGCATTTTAAAAGAATCTCTGCAACCCCAGCCACAGTATACTGTGGTTCAGTGTGGTTTCTGCAAAAGAAATGTAGTGGTGGAGGATGGAGGGAACAAAAAGACTTCCAAACTGAATTTTTGTGTATGTGTTAATAACCAGCCTAATCTAGCTGTCAAGGAGAGAAACAATGAGCATTGTACTTCATAGTTAGACTGCTTACTGACTAATTACTGCCTTTGCAGAAATCGACTTCTTTGCTAAGGATCAAAGCAGTTAGATCATATCCACAGTCACACTTCTGAGCTCACAGCTGGTTAAAGAAAGTGAGCAGTGGACTGTTGGTGCCATTTCCTTCAGGCTTCATGACTCAAAGGGACAATGCTAACAAGATGCATCCCACCTCCTGTGGAGCACTCCACATCTCTTTGTGGAGGGACTGAGACCCCCTCCACCTTTGGAGGCACAACTGGCTGGCATGGCCAAGAGGAGATGGATAACGGATCTGCTGTCTTCAGTGGGACTCATTCTCCCAAAATCACCTAGGTGCCAGGTCTGTAATAGAACAGCTGTTGATAGCCACATGGCCAAAGCAGCCAGAGATCTCAGGGTGGTAGGGACATCCCAGCCACACCCACATCCCCAGGGGGTACCCCTCTTGCCTCTGCGATGCTTCAGGGTACAGAAAGACCACCATGTGTGTACTGAACAACTTCTACTGCATCATCCCAGGACTTGAAGGTTTGTGCACATGCCAAACTCCTGTCACTTGAGCAGTTAATAAATGTCTGAGTCACTGGGCAGCCAATTCAAGATAGCCCACAATAACTGGGTGTGACAAATAATTGGTGAACTGAAGAAATGGAAGCTAATATGAGATGCCTGGGTGGGGGTGTTTGTGTGAGGCATAGGGAACAGTTTTTGACTCAGAGGCTAAGTTATCTGGGCCAGATTTGAGGCTATGGAAACATCAGTATGAATTTTGGGGAGGAAAGAAATTAATGTCATTCTCTTCTATGGGACATTTAGTTTCAACATTAAACTCAAGCATGTTTTCATTAGTAATGCTTCCACTCATCAGACAGCTCTGAATTTTTAAAACCTCCCTTTTGAACCCCTACACTACATTTCAGACATGTTGTGTCCAACTCATGATAAACACTGCACCAAAAAAAGTACTCTCTGCACAGGCATTCTACATGCTCAGAGGCAAAAAAAAAAAAGGGTTTCTGAAATGCCACATGCAAGAAAGCCATTTGGGTTGTCAGGGAGAGTCACTCAGTGTGCGAAACACAATCACAGTCATATTTCTTACACCTTCCAACCATCAACCTAAAAAGCTAACACTCCTCAGAAATGCTTCCAGGAGTTTTTTCTGCTCACCTGGAGTAAAGATAACATTTATACTGTTGTTCCTTGTTGATCAGCTATTCTTAAAACTGACATGTGTTCTTGACTAATCTATTTTCAAAGAAAACCTGAGTAGCTAAAAACCAAGCCTTTCGTAGACCAAGGAAAAAGGCCAGTCAATTAGTATTCTGCCCATTTCTCAAAGTCTCATAACGTCAAATGTTATTATTATATAAAAAAAAAAATCTTTAATTAACATAAGGTAATTTTATAAGGGAAAAAAAAATTCTCTACTTTTTTCACCTCCTAAAAACAGGCTCTAAAATTAAATTATTCTGGTAGTTGAAAGGATCTCCAGGTCTTTACCACAAAGTGGTGGAGGAAGTACATTTGATAAAACCTGTAGAACAAAAAAATCTCCATTCAATGTATCAGACTCTTTTTCAGCCTTCTCTCTCTCTGTCCTGACTTACACATCTTCTATCTGTTTCAGTCCAATGCTCTTTTAAGAGTAAAGGTTAAGGCAGGCTCAACTTCTGCCTAAACATCTGGATGTGCTACAAGATATAGTGTGTGCCCTAACAAAGGATAGTTGGAATCCAAGGGTTCTCAGATGTCTCCTCTCATCCATGGTCTTCTGTACTCACTAGAGCACTTGAATTTACAGGAGTTTGCATCTCTGTAGTTGCACACCTGCATTCATGGTACATTGCACAGGACATCTTAAAATTCTGAGCAAAGTCCCTCTCACTCCACAGACTTCTTCCAAAGTATAGCTCCCCAGAAATACGTAAGAGGAATTAAGCAGCAGACTGTTCACTCTCAGCGTGCTCTCCAGAAGTACAGGCCAGAGGAGGAGGAAGAGAGGACTTCAACACGGGCCCCATAGGTGTATGGGTGGTGTGCATCTGCAGATGGCATGTGAATGGGAAAAGATCTCCTTTGTTTGCAAGCACCACAAGTAGCCACTTGGATTTGCTCATGTCATCTGCTTTCATTACTGGAAGGCTTATATGGGACAATTTCTTCCCATCGGAGGTGCCTTCTGCTCCCTCATCTTCCCCTGCCTGATGCTTCTGCTATGCATTCCCTTTCTCACCTCCTTGGGACCTAAGGCCCTGCCATTGGGTCCTTGTCTGGGACAGGTGCTGGGTATTGCCTTTCAGATACTGGGTAATCATCAGCAGGCAGCAAGCAGTGGAGGAAGGGAGAAGCAGCAACTGTGCTGCCACCAGCTCATAGAGGTAAGCTGTGCTTGTGTCAAAGGTATCACATGCGGCTGCACAATTTACATACCCTCAGACACCTGTGTGTTAGGGCCAAAGTTAACCTTTCATAGAATCACAGAATTATTTAGGTTGGAAAAGACCTTTAAGATCATCAGCTTCAGCCATTGATCCTACTATACTCAGTCCACTGCTAAACCATGTCCCTAAGCACTACAGCTATATGACTTCTAAACACATCTCGGGATGGTGACAACCACCTCCCAAGGCAGCCTGCTCCAGCGAGCTACAACCCCTCCAGTGAAGGAATCCCTCCCTATATCCAAACCAAAGGTCTCCTGCTGTGACCCAAGACCATTTCCTCCTGCCCTATAACTTATCACTTTCATTGTAAACTGTAGTAAACAGTCATTTAGGAAATAATCCACATACCTTGGCCTTCTTTTGCTGTCTCTTCACACCTTCACCATTGCCATCAGGACTCTCAAAATCATTCAACAAAAGCTGTCTCTGGGTGGAGCAATGTTCATCTCCACAGGACCAGCACAGCAAAAGGTCCCTACCCACAAGTCTGAGGTTTGAGGGCGTTGGCATGTAAGTGTCCTTATGGTTTTGAGAGTGAGGGTAAGACAGGCTAAGAGTAATCAGACATATTATATTCTTGTTCAGCAGGTAGGGACAGACAGTCTGCTTGAGGACAGTGAAGAAGGAAAGGTAGTGCATTTCAGAAGCAAATGATCTGGGTCTGCACTAGCAGCTCTTTATAGTCCAGCAAGGGAATGTCTAATTGAGACTGTATAATTATCTCCTCACTATATGAAATGAAATGTGCACTCCCTCAGTGGCTATCATTGATGAAAAGCCAATTGGGGAAAAGGTTGAAATACACAGCAGGATCAGTTTTATTTGTAATGGGTTTTAACATTTCATCTATACATTTGACTGGCTGGAGCAGGTGGAAATAATATTATGTTAGCAAGTGTGTCATGGACTGAGGCTTTGCTTTTGATTAAAGAAAAAAGGGAAAACATCACCATTTTATGGCTATCATAATTTGTTTCACATTCATTTTTTTCAGTACTAAGGTGTACTAAAATATTTAACTGGTAAATAAAAGCGCCTATAAAATTCTAAAGAGATCTTCACAGCACCTGGACAAAGACTGAAGAATGTAGTTTTATTCTGTGTTAATTGTCTTGCAATACTTACATGAGTCTATATGAAAAGGTAGGTACATATATACAGTTACACATGCAATTATCTATTAATCTATGCATCACTTCCATGTAGCAGAAATGTAGTAAAAATATTTATCTCAAACCTTATTATGTATTGCTGCTTCTTGTTTTATCAATACTAACAATATTTGCCTCCACATAAAGTCTGTTTTGATGTTCTTATTACCACATGGTGCAAATTGAAATCACAAACTAGGATACAAATACGGGTTCATACACCAGTTCCAAATTCCTCCACTGAAGAGCAGTTCAGAGTTCATGCTCAAAGAAGCAGAAAGATAAAAGCTTAATTAATGCATTTTTTTTATTTTAATATATGGAATATATGCACCATGCTAGAGGCAAGAGAACGTAATCTTTTATAGGATATCATACAGTTTGATCTCTTAAATATCAGTCATCAATAATATTTCTGATGTAAATAAATACATAAAGCAAGATAAAATAAAAATCTGACTAGAGGCCTTGGTTTTGTTTTGAACTTATCAAACATGGGTAAAGATCAAGATTTTTCCACTGAGATTTTTACCAGTGGATGTTTATTTTTCTTCAATGTAATTTGATGCTGCTGTTGGTTTTGGCATTAATACATTAAAAATTAAATTTATGTCAGCACCAACAGATCAACTATCAGATGTTGCTATTAACTTTGACATCAAAATCATTAAGAAATTGCCGTCGTGTAAATTAATTATCAGAATTGTATTGGCACGAATACGTAATGATATTACTCATGCAAATAATTAAAGAAAATGCACAGTGAAAAACACATTAGAATAATGGCACAAAATGTCATTATTTTGGCTTCTTGACAACTAGATGCTATTAGTTTTCAGCACAATGAACTTTAAGGTTAACAGAAAGAGACAGGAAAGTCCAGTGCAGGGCTCAAGCTGCTCTTACTCGTGCCTTTACTTATTCAGTATATGAGACTGTAGGAGGGAAAACTAACTTTTTTAAACACATCAAAGAAAGCTTTTTATATCACTTTGGGAGACATAAAAAAAAAAAAAAGAAAAAAAAAGAAAAAAAAAGAAAAGAAAAAAATCAAAACAAAAAGCCAAAGCAGCACAATGATGACTTACAGCACTGTTGCCCAAAGATACATGTTCTTTTGTTGTTGCCAACTTCAGGTCTCGAGGGACCTCAGACACAGAAAGGTTGTTAGAATTCTAGGATTTTCCTGAGCAAAGGAGAGTAATAATTAACCTGAAAGTATTTAGGTTATCTCCTACCCCCCCACCCCCACCCAAATGGTAATTATTAGCGATCAGTGCTCAGGGAGAGTGAGCTGTGATTATGGTGCATGTGTGTGTTTCTTAATTTAATGTGTAATGGACTGAGTTAGCTTTTTCGTCAACAGCAAAAGACTGTCCACTCTAATAGAATAAACATTACTAATGACTCAGTGGTGTGTGCCAGCTTACTTACCAGATGGACACAGTTCTTTTAAATGCCTTTCTCCATTCCTTCCCAAGTCAATGGAAGAGGTCTCTCTCAATCATGGTTTTGTACTTGATCCAGAAACGATATAGAAATTATGCAAAAAGGCAGTAATTTCTGAGTTTCTTGACTTCCCGCTCCCTTTATTACACTACGGAAACAACACCACCACCCTAAAACAGAAGTTCACACCCTAAAAATAAAATTCTTTGTTTTAAACAGTTACCATAGAATCATAGAATCCTTAGGGTTGGAAAGGACCTCTAGGATCATCAAGTCCAACCTTCATCCTAACATCTAACTATCCATTAGACCATAGTCTCATCAAGTGCCATGTCTACTTGTTTTTTAAACACCTCCAGGGATGATGACTCCTCTACCTCCCTGGGCAGCCTGTTCCAGTGCCTAACCACTCTCTCAGTGAAGAATTTCTTCCTAATGTCTAATCTAAACCTCCCCTGACACAACTTGAGGCCATTTCCTCTCATTTTATCATTAGTAATTTGGGAGAAGAGACC
>JANIJG010017448.1:0-54738 GCA_024611175.1 Megaceryle torquata | reverse complement strand
CTGTAGAGAGCAATAAGGTCTCCTCTCAGTCTCCTCTTCTCTAGACTAAACAACCCCAGTTCCCTCAGCCTCTCCTCCTAAGGCATGCTTTCCAGACCCCTCACCAGCTTCACTGCCCTTCTCTGGACCCGCTCCAGCACCTCAATGTCCTCCTTGTACTGTGGTGCCCAAAACTGGACACAGTACTCAAGGTGTGGTCTCACGAGTGCTGAGTACAGGGACACGATCACCTCTCTACTCCTGCTGGTCACACCGTTTCTGATACAGGCCAGGATGCCATTGGCCTTCTGTGCCACCTGGGCACACTGCTGGCTCATGTTCAGCTGGCTGTCCACCAGCACCCCCATGTCCCTTCCCAGCAGGCAGCTTTCTAGCCACTCCTCCCCAAGCCTGTAGTGTTGCCCGGGGTTGTTGTGACTGAAGTGCATGACCCGGCGCTTGGCCTTTTTAAACCTCATAGAATTAACCTCAACCCATTGCTCCAGCCTGTCCAATTCCCTCTGCAGAGCCTTCCTACCCTCAAGCAGATCAACACTCCCACTTAATTTCGTGTCTTCTGCAAATTTACTGAGGGCACATTTGATCCCCTCATCCAGGTCATCGATAAAGATATTAAACAAGACTGGTCCCAAAACTGAGCCCTGAGGGACACTGCTTGTGACTGGTCACCTACTGGACTTTATTTACCACCACTCTCTGGGCCTGGCCATCCAGACAGTTTCTAACCCAGCGAAGAGTCCACCTGTCCAAGCCATGAGCTGCCAGCTTCTCCAGCAGAATGCTGTGGGAAATGGTGTCAAATGCCTTACTGAAGCCCAGGTAGACAACATCCACCACTCTTCCCTCATGCACTAGGTGGGTCACCTGATCGTAGAAGGAGATCAGGTTGGTTAAACAGGACTTGCCCTTCATGAATCCATGTTGGCTGGGCCTGATCTCCCTGTTGTCCTACACTTGCTGCGTGATAACTCCCAAGGTGAACTGTTCCATGATCTTCCTCAGAGCCAAGGTCAGGCTGACAGGCCTGTAGTTCCCTGGATCCTCCTTCCTGCCCTTCTTGTAGATGGGTGTCATGTTGGCAAGTCTCCAGTCATCCGGGACGTCCCCAGTTGACCAGGAATGGCATGGGGGAAAAGAGCCTTATTTATCCTCCCTTAGAATGCCACTCCTAATGACACTCAGAAGAAAAGAGTATTTCCAGGTTAAAGTGGAGGTCTAGGAAACAGGACATCTCTGAGCTGCTCTTGGCCCTGTCCTTTCTTTTCTACATAATTTCAGGCAACTCACTTAAATGATTTGCTTTAGATTTTTCCCAGTTGCCAAGTGAGAACAACAATGCCAACACTGTGTGTTGCCACTGATGTGGCAAAGGACCCACAACTGAAAAACAAAAGCCACTCCATAAATTAAATCTAGTCAAGCTACCTAAGCATGCACAAATATTCTAGAAATTTCTCAGAAAAAAAAAAAAAGTTAGATTTTCTTGTGACCTAACATCCAAATTCTGCAGCTGCAGCTGCCAGCACAAACTTCTGAATGTCTGAGGAGTCACTTCTAAATCTCTGGACCCTTCTTGTCTCTACACTCTACAGCTTTTACATAATGAATTGCAACTCAGAAATGCAACACAATGGACAGGCAATCTACACATCACCGGTATTAAAGGTCTGGTTGATGTCTAGATCTCCTGGTGGTTCAGAGTTTATTTTCTCCAATTTGCTCGGTGGGGTGGGGAGAGGTGAACTATTTTAGGGCAGTTTTGGTCTCTGGAAGCATTTTGGATCATAATTAATATCAGGGCAATGGCAAATGTAACTTAAAGAAAAAGCGAACAAACAAAAAGAAAACAAAAAAAAACCACAACAAAACAAACAAAAACACAACACTTGAAAGCTATTTATGGTTTTCTTTAAACTTTGTAAATTGCCTTGGGGACAGCTAACTTTTCAGGTATGCTTTGACTTTTTATGGTGAAATACAGACATTTTACTTGAAACAGTTTGTTTAATGATGCCCCGAGCATTTTACTTTCATTTAACAATCCAAGCTTTGCTTCTAATCCATCAACAGATAGGTCAGACTTGTACCCATAATTTTAAGTTATGTTAATAAGATCTATGACATGTCTTGGAACATTTTATTGATAATATGTAATGTATTATAAGTATCATGAGTTTGCAGAGTTGCTGGCACTCAGGGACTTTGCACATAAGGTATTACATCTCAAAAGCATGCTGCTGCAGTGAAAAGAGGACTTTAAATAAATAGGTTGGCACAATTTTGCCTTCAAAGGGACAGTCTATAAATTCACAAACAAGATTTACTGTGTAATTCAAGCCTGAATCAACACAGGACTTACACTGTGTAACTGAGAAGGGACACACCATGTGGTGGGGTGTTTAGAACATGGGCAATATTGTAATGCAGAGGTTGTTTTGCGGGCACATCTTTTCCTTTTCTAATTACACTGATTGCCACCTCCCATTTACAATCACATGCCTGCACTGAGTTTAACTGCAGTAATTGCTACACGATAAATTTATGTAAGTTAAATATTGAGTGTCTATTTAGTGTGTTATAATGTAATTTCACAGCAGGGGGGGAAGATGGCAATAACAGCGTCATGTGACTTCATCAGTTTTCTGTGTGACATGACAAAGTAGCCTCTGTACTATGTCTGTGATACCCTGAGGTACAGTAGCTGCATCTGGGTTAGAATGAACATCTGTATATGCACTGGCTAAATTCTAGTTTATGGCCACATTTGCTTGTGTGAGTTTACCGTGTCCTGTAGATGCTACTTTTTGCTGCCCTGCTGTTTGTCCATGGTATAAACCTAGATTCCTGGGAAAGGGTAAACAGTACATTACTTGAGGAGCGATAAAACTCTGAAGTGATGGTTCTTGTGACATCATCTGAAGATGAAATTCATTCAAGGAGTTGTTTCTTTTCCACCCAAAAATTTTGTAATGCTGTCTATGAAGAATCAGAAGTTTAAATTACAAACAATGCAGGATATCCTAATCCAGTTATTTATAGTTTTACAGGGGTTAGGACCCCAGGCCAACTGGGAAAACACATCCCCCTTCGAAGAGTTAATCTATGTCTGTGTTATAGCACCAGCATATGTTGTTGTTACATGATCAGTAGAAGTCCTGGCTCAAGTCACCCACCATTAGATCTGTCCCTGACTTTCAGAGGTCAGGATCATGTTACCTCTCATCTTCTTCTCTATGTGCAAAGGAAACATGTTCTCTCCAGCTACTTTCATCTCTGCCTGCAGAGCTGTTGCTTGACAAGTAAGGGTGTATTAAGGATAGAATGTGCTAGCCAAAGATACAACCAAATCAAATGTTAACACCCTGCAAGCTGGAGTTTCTACTCATCAGTCCTGTTTAAAGCCAAAACAGAAACACACAGCCCATTGTTTAGTTAGGTGGAAGAAAAAGATGCATAGCTTGCTGGTCCATCAGAAATATTTTCTGCAGTTTTACCTAGTTTAACTGGAAGATTTCTGACCTGGGTTGCTGTGGAGAGCAATACTGCACTCGCTTTTCTAAGAGGCAATGTTATAAATTATCATTTGCTACTAACTGAAAAGGAGGGATTATGGACAAGTGTTTGTAGTG
Organism: Megaceryle torquata; assembly: GCA_024611175.1. Lineage (NCBI taxonomy): Eukaryota > Metazoa > Chordata > Aves > Coraciiformes > Cerylidae > Megaceryle > Megaceryle torquata. Next base: position 51,109 of record JANIJG010017448.1, on the reverse strand, counting down.
GAGTATTAAGAACTGCAACTCCTCAGCTCTGCTGCCTGCTCAGCTCTGAATTTTAAGTCTTTGGTCAAATAAATTTAACCCTTCCACACCTCAGACTACAAACCTGGGAAGCAGTCACTCCCACATATGAGTGCTGAGTTTAAATGCTTATTTTTAAAGATCTTTGAGATTCACAGGCACACTTTACATAAAATGGCAGATAACTTCCAGTGAAACTCACAGGCTGTGAAGTATTAAGGAAAAGAGCAAATGCTGAAAAGGCTAATATGTATAGCCTGGCTGTTCTGGGGACTCCTACAATTACAGTTTGTTCTTGCAATTAACCTCTCCAAATACACAGAAGGTGTCACACATAGTCACAGCTGTTCCTGTGTTCATGCTCTCCGAAAACAACCGCTGATCTCAGTGAAAGCCTGGCTGCCTCAGGGTGACCCAGACAGGCCCGTGGCAAGGGCTAAGGCTGTTAAGATCTCTCCCCAAGTTCCCATGCTTGCTGGTCCTTGTGAAACAGGAATGGAAGCAGCCCACGGGCTGTTAGAAGTGGCTGCTGGAACCTGAAGCTCCTCAGGACTCTTACTTCTTTATTGTAAATACTTTTTTTTATATCCAAAACTTTTTTTTTTTCTCAGTTCATATTGCACAAGTGATACCCTATCCTGTATTCAAGCAGCTTATGAAGACATGTACTGAAAGTGATGAGATGAGCTGTGCTGCAGAGCAGGCAGAGTAGAGCCCTCTACCTCTCACGTGTCCCCCTCATACTATACCATGAAACTGGGTAACAGGGTCTTGAAAATGGTGGCTTCATCCATATCACAGCTCCTTACACCAAAACCACAGTGTTTGACTCATGCTTTGCCTCAGCCCTCCTCCACGATTTCAGTGCAGAAGCAACAACCCCCGCTTGAATATGGCCATGCCTGGCTGTCCAGCTGTGATGAAGGATGGGATGGGATGGGATGGGATGGGATGGGATGGGATGGGATGGGATGGGATGGGATGGGATGGGCAGCAGAGTGCCCAGACGACAAAGGTATCCTCATTTTAGGCAGAAGGATCCTGATTTACACAGTCAGAGACAAAAACATAATTGACCCTGCTGTGATTAATTGCAGTGGAAATGGTAAGGACCTATCAATGCAGCAGACAAGAGAGCTTAAAACTAAATATAACCTGCAGGAGGGGAAGAGAGGATGAGTCTTTGAAAACACTTTTCTGAAATGAAACAGAAGCCTGGGGAAAATGTTCTCGTCCTCTGTCTGCTCCCCTGGCTTGTGTAGTGAAATGGCAGTTCCTCCCTTCCCTCTTCAAATAAAAGTGTCGCTCTCTTCCCTGGGATGAACAGCTGGGACCATCCTGCTATCACCTCCGTGCTCTTCCTCACTGCTTTAAAATTAGCATCACTGTGATCATGAGGCAGTGGAAGAAATGCTTACCCACCACTTGCCACAGCACTTAGAGTTGATTACTAAAGCAGCACCTGCCTCCAGGAGCTGGGGAAGTTTGCAATACCCCATATCTCCAGCAGCCTGGGGCTAGGGCCTGCCATGCAAGCAGAAGGCCCTTACCCACCCAGAGACCTCCCACTGCTGCTGGCACCACGGCAGGGCATGTCTGCCTGGGCTGGCTCCCGCTCTCGGTGTGAAGCAACCGGGGAGGAAGAAGTGACTCTACAGACATAAATAGCAGAGCCGGTCTGATCTAAGGAAGATGATTCAATGAGATATTTTGGTCACATTTTTACGAAGGCAGCAAGACTCTCCAGAGAAGGTATTTTTAGTGGGCTGAGACCCATGATACCTATCAGTAGGCACAGAAACTGCCAGTGAAGAAAACCTGTAGAGTAAAACTACCCTGAGGGTGTACTCAGATAAGGTGGCAAGTGCAAGTCACAGAAGAGCTTCTTGTAAATTCGGAACTCCAGCAACTTCCTGCAGCAAATTTAAGAGAGTCCTCAGCAACATGAAATGTCCCTTCAGCCCTTCCTGGCTCATCCTGATAAACGTTTCCTTTCTGGTTTAACAGCAAATTGAAATTGATTAAGCCAGTATCGATATTGTCCTACAAGATATAGAGAAACTTAATTCATTTGGGCTAAATCCCAAGAAAGAGCAATACTCATGAAAGCATACACACATGCTATTTAAAATAGGTTCATCTGGGATGCATAAAACCTGAAAATGCTCATTAGGACTCAAAAAGGAAACATTATTAATCAGCTCTAGGCTTCTTTTTACTCAGTGGAAGAAAACTTCAGTCAGGTAATTTTTTAAACACACATAAACCCCCAAAATTCTCCTTGGAAGAATTAGCCAGATAATTTGCCATAAATATGAGGAGGTGGGAAAAAAGGCAAATGAAAGGGGTTAGGGGATGGATTATTATTATTTTTTAATTTGCATTCAACAGGAGAAAGATTTATGCATGAGATGCAAATTGCTATGTGTTATTTACACATCTGAAGAAAAACAAATCTTGAATGTAGATGTTTAGAGGGCATATTTTTAAATATGAAAGTGGTAACATTATTATAATGTTTATAACTCCCACACTGTTAAAAAGAGATTTAATTGGGGAAAAAATGAGCCCTTTTATTTAAATTATAGAGTTCTCACCAAATATTAGGGCAGAAATAAAATACAAACATCTGTGTATTTCCATCCTTGAGAGTCTTTTAGAGCAATTTGTTCACCTTGCAGTTGGTCCTATCCAGAATATCCCAGTGGGTTAGCAACTACAGAGGGCGATGGCCTGTTACAGCATTGCTGTTTCCATTGTGAAATACTATGTACGTCTTCAGAAAACAAAGATATGGAAATACCTTTATAAAAACAAGTTCACTCTATAAGCATAATCAGGTGGTGAGAGAGATACAATTTATAGTTGACCACTCCTGGGAATGAGAAGAATAACATTGAAACCTGTAGTGAAAGAGCAAACAAAACTAAAACACTAAGAAGAAACAGTAAGACTGGAAAAAAAAGAAAGAAAAAAGAGATGAGAACAAGTGATGACACCTAGAAGATCCAGTGTTGTTTAGTTAATCCATACCCACTGAACTGTGTATTTTCCAGTTCTCTTCAAAAAATATAAAGGGTCTCTATTACAGTAGCATGGTGTCCTGGTTTGAGTGAGAACAGAACTAATTCAGTTCAGTGATTTTACTTCTCAGCTCAGTTCTTCTAACTAACTGCACTGTCTGAAGTTAGCTGTTTTCACAGGCAGTGTCTGATGCTGGCAGTGGTAACACCCCATGTTTATAGAGTTAGTACCAAGGATTGGTGCGCAGACCAAGACCACTGCTGGATCTTGTGTACCACACTGGGGGTGCAGAAAATAAAAGGCTACACCTACAAGGAGTGGGCAGGACAGGTGACACTAAACTGACAAACAAGGGATTCCAGCCCATATACATCATATTTGGTATAAAGCTGAGGAATCTGAAGGGTCTTGTCCTTCTCTTTTTGCCCTCTTGGACTACTTTGCCAGCTTGACTCAGCTTGACTCAGGTCCTCTTTTGGTTTCTTCCTCAGATAATCTGAGGAGGACTCTATCCATTCTGCCTTCAGTCCTGATCTGTGTGTTCCTGAATCCAGCACCAGAATCCAGCTCCTGAATACAGTTCCTATCTGCTGCAGGGCCCAGTCTGGGACTCTCCCAGTGCCTGCTCCACAGCATCAGTGGTGGCAGTTACATAATTGCCATCGGGGTGGGGGGGGTTCAATACAGGTTTTGTATATATATATATATATATTCCATCTTATTACTATTATTACTTTCACTTAAGCTGTTCTAGTTTCCTTTTCTATTTGCTAAGTCTTTCTCCCTTGTTTCCTTTCTCTTCCCCTTTGGGAGGTGGGGAGATTAACAAAGAGCATCTGTTATAGGTCTAAGGGGCTGCCTTGACCCTAAACCATGACACACATCTCACTCTTTCATCTATTCACTTCTGGAGGGGAAAAGCTATTATTGCTGATTTTACCAAGAGAAAAATCAAGGTAATAAGACATGGGTTATCAAACTCATTTACATGCTTGACTCCTGTCAGCTTCTAAAACCTTTGATTATCTGCACTGCAGACTCATTAAAAAGCAAAGAGAGATTTAGGTGTCTTCATGTCCTTGCCACTTTTGAAAAACTAACTCACAAAGCTGCTAACCTGAGGGGCTCAAAAGTTATGAGACTAGACTCCATAAGCTCAAAAATTATCATGGAACTACCATTTTAGCTTGTTTTTTGACATTGTGAGTTCTGGATGGGTGTTTCTGTTTTCCTTCAGCTGCCCTATGTGAGATGAACCTTAGAGTCATGTTCCTCTCCTCACAGCACATCTCCCCAGTGGGAATTCTAGAGTGACACCTGAGCACACCAAAACCACCGTTCTTGTTACAGAGATCAGTGAGTGCCCATGGCAATTACTGTCAGGTAGCTCTTCCCCTGGCACTGCATTCCCACAGTATGTGGGAGTTCAGGCTGTGTCTGGCAGGAGAAGAAGCTGTGCAAGCCCACATCTCGCAAACAGAATTGGAACTTTCACACAGAACACTAAAATTTTGGCAGAGGGTTTAGAGCAGGAGTGAGGGACATTTCCTAGTGATTCAATCAGGCCAGGGTATTTCTAGTCTGACTAAGAGTGGTCAAAATGAAAAAAACCCCAACTTTTAGTCATGACTGCTTACTTTTTGAATGTTAGTTCTTAAAAACACTAAAAACAAGCGAGAAGGCATCCACTTTTGTAGCCAAAGACTTGGAGCAGGTTTCTGTGGTTGTGGTTTTCATGGCTATCCACATGGCTAATTCACATCAGGTTTTTGTCGATCTTTTAATATTTATGTCCAGATGCCACTTTAAGCTTCCAGATGTTTTTGCAGAGACATCAAAAATGTTTGCATAGCAATTACCAAAAGAAAGTTTGAGGCATTTTCAAAGAGCTGAGAATGACAAAAGACAAGGTGGCTTTTGTTGATGGAAGATGTAATTTTCTCCCTTTTTTTTTTTTTTTTTAATATTTCTTTATAAACCGTTAGACTACTAATAAAAAATGGAACCTAGTCCATCTACTTTGAGTGTCCTACTTAGGCGCTGCCTTGGGAAATCTTTATTTTTTTATGCCAGGCAATTCCTACATTTTCTAGTAAGTGCAATTAAGTAGATACTTTTGTAAGACTCCGAAGTGTGATCTATTCATGTAACTTAATCAACCCTTTAGTCTCCACTCACCATATAAGACTCTAGGTATTCCTCAGGTTTAAGCCACAAATATTCCTCTGCTACAGAGATGAGACTGAAAGAGTATGAGCTTTTATATCCCTGCTACCCTCAGGATCAGTTCTGAAGCAGTGGGGCTCTGCCTTCCTATGTGGTGTCACAGCACAGACCCTCAGGAAATTTCACAGACCCCCCTCCTGGGGAAGGAGGCGGAGATAGCTGCGTGTCCATCTCTGCTTCCATTACACCACAGCTGTATCTCAGAGAAAAGTTCCTGTTGAACCAGAGCAGCTGCTTCCAAGCATGGATACACAACTAAAACAAAGGCATTGAAGCTCATTCAGGCTAATTAGGAAACTACCAGTGGACTGGACTGCAGACAGGGCTTCTAGGTAAGATGGAGCAAGTCTGAGGGGGAGTTAGGTGGACTTAAACTCTTCACAAGTTATCTGTGCTGTGGCAATTATAAGACAGCTTCATGTTTCCCTGTGTTTCTCTATTGTGTTGGAAAAAAAAAAAAAACAACACCCAAAAGCAAACATAATCCAAATGCCAAGTGTGGAAAAAAGAAACAAACCCTTTTTTTTAATGTTGATAATTATATCATGGGCACAGAACAATATAGTGAAAATAAAGCTATATTGGGCAAGAGTGAGAAGAACACAGCGAGAGTTTATTTGTTTAGCACCAATACTCAAAGTGACAGCCTGTCTGCCAAGTCCAATTGTTCCTAGGAGTGAAAACAGGTAGTCTCACTCTTTGTGCACTCTGGTTAATGCAGTACATATTTTGGTCCCACAAATAATCAACAGAAGTTTTTACAGTTGCTGAGATATTCCTTTGGCTAGGAGTGGGTGTTTTGGCCAACAGCAGCAGCAGCAGCTTCAGCTGACCACACTGTTCTTGTGAACTGGAGTGTCCCTAGATTTGCCCATAAAGATCTGCAGAGACAGAGGTGCATGGAAAACATGACTGTCTGAGTTGTATTTGTATTTAGTCAGCTACAAGTGAAATTACACCATAATGTAACGAGGTAAGGATTTTTCACTTAGAAACTGTTGTGGTTTAAGGGTGCACAGACTGAGTGGGTGGGGCAGGTAGTAACCCTGGGACCCTGAGGAGTCAAAGGGCAGTTGTTATTCCCTCCCTGTTCCTGCTGCACTCCCTACAACAAGGAGACAGGGAGGTTGGGGGTGCTTTTCCTTCCCGGGTTCTGGGAGCTGTGACACCATCTCGGCGCGGCTGGGCCTCACTCCACATGCGCCGTGCAATCCATCATCATCCAAGGGCAGGTTTGGTATAGAGTTCTACATCCTTCTTCACTTAATATTTCTTTTTTGGTTTTCTCCTGTTATTCATTAAATTTGTTATAGTCTTAACTTCCAATCTTGGGTGAGGCATTTTTTTATTCCCCTTTGTATCCTTCCCTGGGGGGGTTGAAGTGGGCTAATCCTGCTCTGTGTTTCATGTGGGCTTGCCCACAGCCTTAAATAGAGAGAGAAACAATTAATAAAGTGTGAGAGTGTCAATATTTTCTGTTAATTGACTAAGGTTTGGAAGCATATATCTACATGCCAGACAGTAGGGTGAAGTAGAGATAGTCAGCTGCTTTAAACTGGCTTAGATAGCAGAAGAAATACATTGCAGCAGTGTTATTTCCAACTATCACTCAGTTAAACCTAGCTCAGACATCTCCCTCAGTTACCTTGCAACTTGCGGTATATTCTGATGCCATGACATGAAGAGAAATTGCAGAGAGGAAACATCTGGAAGAATATAAAATAAATTTTAAATTATTTTTCAGAAAAATATATCAGAAGTTGCTAGAGAAATTATTTCCAGGTACACTTTTCCTAGTTGCAGCTCAACTCTTTAGCATAAAAAAAAAAACCCAACACCATAAAAAGAAGTTTAAAAAAAAAAAAAAAAAAAGGAAAGAAAAGAAAAACTTTCCTCTGATTAGCGTCATGAAATTCAAGAAGCTATTATTCAACACTGCTACCATCAAATGTCTTCTTGAGTCCATAAAACCAAACAAAGACCTCCAAATGCAATCCATAACCTTTAAAAAGCAAAACAAAGCTAAACAATATCTGAAAACTGAGTTGTGTCTTTAGCTGCTGAGAATCACTATGGTTTCTTTGCTTGCAATGGAGCAACACAGACATCAGCTCAGAAAAAAACTACTGTGAGCTGCACCAGTCATCACATCCACTGGAAGAAAGGAAGCTTCTCAGACCAGACCACAAGCTCTCCTGGAACTGGTGATTCTCAGGCAAATCAGGTGTCTTGCCTGTATGATCTGCCCCCAGATTTATGAGCTGCATCTTGCAAACACCGCCTGGAAGCTGTATGTACTGTAGTCACTGCCAGCACTGACCATGAAACTCCATTTTATGATTCTCAGTAGCAGAACCACATAATTGTGCTGTTCACCTTTTGTTGCTTGGCATTTGCTGATGATTAGTCCACAGTCAATACAACATTTTCTTCCCATTTTCCCACCTTTTTCCTGGATCAGAGCAAGGTGAATTTTTGTTACTGTGTATTACAATTATTTTTTTATCTTCCCTTGAAATATCAGGCTTTGATCAGTATCAGGCATCAATTAATGATCAAGATGGACCTTTGATGTTTGATGTCCTCTGGGAAGGTACTTCTTATGATTCTTTTTCAGTGGTGACATCTGTTTGCATCCTACTTTTAAGGGTCTATTTCATCATATAGCAGTGGCCAAGAGACATAGTCCTGGGAATCATTATTTGTCATAAAGAAAGCAAGAAAAACCTAGTCATATGAATACTTTGCCTGCTTTGGACTTGCCCAATGCTCCCAACTTGTCATGGCAAGAGGTATTTGACAAAGGCTCAAAAGGAAGGGAATGTGCACATGCAGAAAGCCTACAAAATCATGGTAAATGTTGATTAAGTGATGTTCTTTTTCTCTGGTTTATAATGTTTCTGATAATGAAGAGGTTTTAGCTATCAAAAATAAATTGCACTGTAACATCAGTAACAACAGGATTAAAGTGACTGGAGCTCCTTTAAAGAGACAACACCAAAGAGGTATGGATTCATCTGTATTTGTGCATAAGGATTACCCCAACTCTTCCTCCCCTTTGACTTTGCCACTTCTAATCAGGCAAGTGGTAATAAAAGAGGCCAAGGTGTACATGGTCTGGTATGATAAAGCTGCCTGGAATGTTGCATGAAAGAAAGGAACTACATCTCTAGGCTGCAGCTGAGAATCAAGTCTCATTTCATCAGGAATATATCGAACCATTGGAGTTGCTCTTCTGGGCTGTGACCCTCGGGAGTCATTCAGCTGTGTCTAGCATTTGGGGTCACAGCTCAGGAGAGGGACCCCAAATGAAGCCAGTCCTGTGCAAATGTCTGGGGCATGGTGGATTGAGAGGAAAGGAACAGCACAACACTCTCTCACAGACCTCTGTAGTTTGTCTCTTACTTTCTTACAGGTCCAAAAAGGCATTTAAAAACTTTCGAACAGGGGAAAAAAAATAAAAGGATAAAAAATAAATTTAATTGCAAATAGTGGCATAAAACCTGTGGCATTCAGTCAGCTTTTTTTCTACCAGGTAGTAACTTAACTGGCTGGTTTTAAAAACTATTGCCTTGCCCTGTTAGACTCAATACCTGCCACATGATTAATGTGCTGGTGTCTTATTAACTGCTGTGTTAGAGGAGCTGCCATAGTCAGCATCACCCCCCTTCTCTCACTGCTTTACTAAAAACCTCATTGCAATCCCACTGTTCTGACCGAAGGGTACTTCACCTTCCAACAAAACATCATAAAGAGCAAGGAATTACCATTTCCCAGTAATCCAGCCCATAAATCAACCCTTGCATTTTGTTCTGAGGACAGTGAGGGACTCAGCAAGTGCTCCCTGCATTCACATTCACAAGACAGGCTGTGTCTTCTGACAGAAAAAGAAGAAAAAAAAGGAAAAAAAAAAAATCAGGAATGGCTAAATCATTCCAGCGTCTGATTGATCTTATCTGGACCTCCCCTGCTGCAACAACAATTTGAGACTGTCGAAAATTGCCACCTTATCTGATTGGTGGTGTTACCAGCTGCTATTTTATCGGGGCCCAGCTGTATGAGGAAAGCAGGACATGGCACGACCTTAGTATCTCAGTGCCTGACCTCAATATCTAATCAGTCAGATGTCTTGCTGAGGCTGCCTCAGGATGCTGTGCATGTCCCCTCTGGCACCAAGTCATTCAAAAGACATTTGCTTCACTCTGGTGTTAGCCCACCAGCTCACACACACACAGAGCACATCCCAGCATGTCACCGCCCTGCCTGATAGCTCTGCAGCACCTGAGGTTTAAAGTGCTTTTCTGTAAAGCTTTGTCAGCCTTTCTCCTGAAAAGCTTGGTTTGCAGGACTGCCACCCATCCAGCAACATTTCAACATCCTGCTGGTGCTGCAAGCAAGACAGAACCTCCAGACTCATGTCACTAGTTTTCTGCAGTCTATACAGTGTATGTCTGTCAGTGCGCTATGACTGTCTGTATTAAGAAGAAGGTGGGTTTTGTTGCTTCAGACTGGAAATTGAAGGACAAGGTCTTTACACCAGCTTTATTGGCCATTAGCTGCATGGTTGGGGAAAAGCATTCCATCTCTCTGTATTCAGATACAGAGAGAGGATTACACTTGCAAGACCTCCATCATGGTGGGGTTACAGGGAATGACTGTTAGCCCCAGAGCTTCCTCTCAGTGCTGAAGGGGAGAAATTCTTCTTCTGGAGGGGAAGGGTGCCTTGCACAGTATCTGTGATCCTCTGCCCAAGGAAATGGTAAGCAGATCCATGTTCTGACCTTCACCAGCCCTGCTCCCCTTCCCCCCCTGTATCTGGGGCTAGAGGAGAGCCTTCAGTCTCGCAGGCATGTTCAGGCCGGAAGAGGTGCCACTCTGTGGAGGTACCTGGGACACTGCTGTCCCCTCCTTTCCTGTCTGCTTGATCTTCCACAGTGGTGGATGTTGCTTGAGGAAGTCCCTCTCAAAACAGCAGAGTTGTCATAGCTTTGTGATTCCCTGTTCAACAGGTATGATACAAACAGCATACCGAGGGAAAAGCCTGGGCTTGAACAACCTCAAGGTATCAGTAGACCAGCAAGGAAAAATGGCTGCAAGAAGTGAAACCTGAAGCACAGAGAAATTAACCATCCAAGGAAGATCAGAGTGTTCTAGTATGTCATTTTAAAAAAAGATTTAGATTTTCTGTTTCAATACTATGGCTTTTAATTCCTTTATATGCATACATTTATTATAATGAATTTTTAAAAGACTGAAGTTAGAATCAAAGATTTCGATTATGTTAAGCCTTTGATATGACCCCTAATTTTCTCTTCTATTTTTTTTTTAGCCCCTGAAAATTACTATGGCTCTGTTTGTTTGTTCCTGCTCTGTTTAACAGAAAAATCCTCTGCAACTGCAGAATTTCTCATAAAACAGCAGCTTATTTCCCAACCAGTTCCATCCATCATCTCTGGTGCATGCAGTGACTGCTAACAGGAGTCTTGGACATGCTCATCACACACTGCAACCAGGCACAAACCCTAGTGTTTCTGCACACTGGAAGTATGAGAAGAAGGTGGCCATTTGATGCAGAAAGAAGTTTCACAAACTCTCACTCTGGCGGTGAAGTTCCCTGTTCAGTGAGTAGGGGTTATAGGAGGGGAGCCCATGGGCTGGCAATTGTCAGGCAAACTGATGGACCAAACTGATTTGCCATTCTTTAGCCAAGTCTTGGCTGGCTCTCTCTGATCCAAAGTGCCAAACATTGAATTGCATGATTTCTGTGACAACTTTGGTATTAAAAGCTCAGAGACATACATAAACCTGGAGTTTTAATCCTGGTTAAACCTTGAGTTTAATTCTGGGAGTTGCAGCGTTTATTTTCAATGTTGTTATAATTTACCCTCCCTGCTCCTTAAGTAACAATAATAATAATACTAAGAAGAAGATGAAGAAGAATTTCCTATATATTTTTGTTCTGTTTGGGCTTTGTTTCCTCTTATTAAACTGTGGTTGAGCAAAGTCATAGGGTTGTAAGTGAATAGTCATAGTCATGCAGGAGAATCATTACTGTATTTATTTATTTTGACAAATAAAGACTATTTAAAAGGTTTGGAGTCTGGTTGTTTATAAAAAAAAGGAATAGAGTGTGACAATACTCTTGTCTTGGAATAGCAAACATATTGAGGAGGGTTGTCCATTGCCCACCGACTGCACACAGAGCACACCCTTGAACAGCATTCCTGCACTCCTGAGGACACTGCAGCAAATTCCAGTCTAAATAAAGCCTCATAAGAACAGATAAGCAATTGCACCTCAACACAAACAGACACATGCATGCAAAAATGTCCCCTTATCAGGAACTAGATAATAAACCTAAGAATGCAGCCAAGTGCATCTTAGTTGATTGACAATATATAACAGATTGCCTTAGTGTATTCTTTGGGAGAAGCATAACATACAATTAAATAAAACTTGTTATTAAAAGCAACACACACACACACTGCTCCCCACCCCCCCAAAAAAAAAATAGATATCAAATTCTGACTAGACAAATGTGGTATTTCAGGTGGAAAATTGAATGCACTTAATAGGAGTAATATGAACAGTTGGTCCTAGAAGAGCTTATAAACTGTAAATATTGCTCACTGCTGATGCTAACACAACGATGAATGTATCAAAATATTAGTATCAAAAGACTGCTGAAATATATTTACAAAGTTGTGGAAACCATGAAGGAAGGTTGCTGTCCTTTCCCTGGCTTTATATTAATCTCTGGGTACTGGCTGATAGCATGGGCCACAAGAACTATAATTAGATTTTGAAAATGTATATAGGGAGGAGGAAATGGAATAATTAAGGTAAGCTATCAGATGCCCGTCCTCATCCTTTTTAAACAAGCCAGAAATATACCCTGCACTCATTCAGCATGCAGCCTTCAAGGGGAAAGGTGTCAGACACTGTAATTGGTAGAACTTGAATGCTGCTATACTGGTGTCCCTTTTTTAAGGAAACCTATTTTCCACACCAAAATTGATCTGGCAAGGTTGTTATCTCATAATGCACACCTAGAGAGGCACTGTGAGTCCTGAGGGTAGGGAATAGCAGGGCACTTCACAGCCTTGACCACGCAGCCTGCAAAGCTGCACCCTCTCTAGGGTAACTCTCTGCTGAGACACTGGCTATGTGTTAAAATATATGTGTATGCATGTGGAGAGTTTGGGTTTTTCTTTAAAATGAATGGGTGAGGCAGTGAAAATGTGCTAACAGTCTGGCATCTGGCTGAGTCTGACAACTGAACTGAGTGAGCATTTGCTTCTCCTTCTGGGGGTGCTGGTAGGTGGGAAAGCCTCTGCCCTCACATTCAGATGGCACCTCTGAAGGGCATACTGGCTTTTATGTAATTATCCTACCCTCCTTAAACAACAGAGAAGAGCCAGCAAACAGCAAACACGAAAAAAGAATATTTTTGGTGTGGAAAATTATTTGACATTATTCTTAAATATTTAAAGGACACTGTCTGTGGGTTTGGAAATCCAGTGAATAATTTAATAGTATTTGACAGAATCTCTTTGGGTCAATTATTCAGTAAGTGGATTAATACATTCTGACTAAAGCAAAGCACATTGCATTTTGGTGGGCATATCTCATTACATCACATATTCCATGTCACATTGCATTGCAGAGGATGCCAGCATAATCAAATGGAGCAACTTGACTTAGACAATGCAATCAGAATAATTTCCAAATATTTTTCAAAAGCTTCCTGTTCCTGACTGTTTCTCTACCTGGTCTGTCTATATTTATCTGTCTAAAAAGGAAAATAACATAGCAAGAAATCTGATTAACTTATTTTTAAAAATCTAGTTGGAAACTGCCAGCAACTCTTGACCTCATTATAACCCTAAGCATCTTATCTGTACCAAACACTTTAATTTTAGAATAGCATCTTTAAAGCCCCAGGGGAAGAGAGAGAGCATCTCTTGATGCTTGACAGCAATTCTCTAACACTGACATGGTCCAAAAGAGATATTCTTATCAAATCCTTCTGAGGAAAGCAGCTATAATATAGGTTCTCAAGGGCAGTGGAGATATAATACAGGTTAAAATAATGAAGGATCCTTGGGATTTCAAGAGATACATAGAAGGCTTCAGAGGCAGCAGCTGTCTCACACCAGAAAGGGTGTTACAGATAAAACTGGAATGGAGTTTCCTGCTTATGTTTCAAATCACCATGAGGCTCAGCTCCCTCTCCTGTTCTTCTACTTCCCATTCTTCCCCATCATGTGGGGAAGAAATGTTTCCATGAAGAAACAGGTGATACTTTCTTTCAAAAATCTTGTAATTCAAGGTGGGGAAGATAGTCATTTTAGTAAGGCTAATTAAAATTTGGAATTTCTATTTTCTGGGAAATTATCAGATTCTTCAACTTTCATTCAAGTAGAATGGGGATAAAAAGTAAATAATCTCATAACTTTACTGTGAAAGAAATATCCCAAAAGCAATTGTATGTTTATGCATTTTTTATAATTGTAGTATGAATATTGCAACACAGCGTAAAACCCAGAATCACTCTGTGGCGGGTAAATACTCAATTTCACAGGAGTGATCGGAGTATAACATGATGTTTACTTCATTAAAGTGAGATATATCAGCAAAAAGTTTCCATTTCCTGCAGTCAGCATTTTCTGACCAGCTCAAAATCATAAAGACATATATGCAAAAATGAATCTGAAGTTCTGAGTAAAGCATAATAGAAATCATTAGTAAAATAAAAAGCAACTCTATCTCTGCCCTCAGAGCAGAGATGCTAAGGCCTTTCTCACACCACATAAAAGAAATGAAGAGTTGAACCCTTGTATACCCATGTCAAATGGGAAGATATTCTTTCTCTCCATCTGCCTTCACCAAAATCCTCCACATATCATGGCTAGAATGGGTCCTTGCTTTGTCCACTGGCTGCTTTAGTGGAACAAAAAACACATCTAGGAAAAAAAAAAAAAGTTTTCTTCTGAACACTTCCTAAGGGTGACTCAATAGGATCTTTTCTTATTGTATGTGTGAATGGGAGCAGAGATGAGGTCATCATAAAGACCCAGAGAAGCTTGTAAGATTAAGTGCAAGAAGTCCCTGTTCAGTTCAGATCAGCACTGAAAGGTTCCTATGCTCATGAGTGTCTTTGCCAGACCTTCTGAACAATTTCCCCTCCAGAGTTGTATGAGAGCTTGTCTTCTTCAGGCCTCCAGTGTGAGGTCAGCAGTCCTTTGTGCAATCCCATTGCCCAGGATCACTAAAGCAACAAGCAAATTGGCCTTCTCATACTCTTCAGGACCAGAAAAAGGAGGGTCAAAGGCAACCAAAGAGAAAAAACCTGTGGAGCCCTAACAAGCTGGGATGCAGAAATGGGCAGTCTCTCTCATAAAATTTTCTTACCCATTTTTTTGTTTGTTCTCTGTCAGGTATCACAATACAGCTCATGGTGATGCTTCATATTCATCATTTTAGACATCAGAATTCATTTTCCCCATTCTCTCAACTGGAAAATGGAGGCAAAGGGAAAGTCACTGACTTTTATTTGTGGTTAGTGGCATGAACCTACACAGAGGTAGCTGTTAGCAAGGTTTGAGGTCAGAGTGTCTGATGTGGAGCTCTCAGATTTGCACTGACAGATTACAGTGCTTCCACAGACACACTTCCACTTTCCAACCCCCCCCACCCCCCCCCCCCAAGAGTTCCTGTGCAGCAAAGTAAGAAGTAGTAAGCATTGCTGAAAATGTATGGTCTGAGTTCTCCCCTAAACTGTTCAGTAACAAACATTAATATTGAAAATCCCATAGCCACGTAAAAATGTATGACATCAAGGTCTCCTATTCTTGACTTTTATGCACATAACTTTACTTTGAGTCAGCCTTAATAAGCATAGCTGAATAATTTGAATTCTCAAGCGTTTGGAGGTTTAAGGATTGAATAAACATAGCAGAAAGCTCACAGATCCTCCTTACATTTTTAAACCATGTACTTCCAAAGCGATGTTACAAGAGAGATCTTAAAGACAGTAGTTCAATAGGCTGACATGATAAAAGATACACTACAGAGAGCCTCCGGCTCATGTTGCCCATACACCTTGCCTGACGTAGAGAAAGGCAGTTGTACCAGTGAGTTTGAAATTTTCTAAAATTCACCATGTCACAGAGGGTTAAAACACACGTGTATATACACATATGTGTGTATATATATATATATACACACCCTGTGAGGATCCCGTAGGCGGAGGCAGGAGGCGCTGTGCCCGCCCCTTGCCAAGCCACCAGCCGGTGTCGCCGCGCCGGAGCGGGGCGATTCGCCTCAGCCCTGGCTGAGGGGCACAGGCTGGGGAGCGGCGGCGGGAGGGGAGAGCCCCGGGGACGTGTGACAGACCTGCAATAGAGCCCGGGGGCATTTTCAGCGGGGCAGGCAGTAAGAGGCATCGCTAGCTGCAGGAAAAGAAAGCCCGAAAAAAATGGTATGGGCTCTAGCCCAAAGTGAATGCTTCGACATGGAAAGAAAGGGAAAGCATTGCCAAGAAGAAAATAAAAGGGTGTGTGCAGAAATGTTCGCAGGGTTCTTGAAAAAACTCACAGGTAATGATTTATTTTAGAAACATGGTCTCCTGCCATTTCACACAAGCAGCAGCATCTTGTTGGAAAGACAGGAGAACCAAAGGATGAAAGAAAGATCAGAATCAAAAATGAAAGTGATCAGGTTAGATGTCCAGCTCAAGCTATGTCAAATGCCTGCCTTGGCTAATAGCATTAGGTTTAAAAATATGCTTTTTAGGATTTATTACTACTAAAGTATCTGAATGTCTGGGCAGGAAAACAGAGAGATGAACTCAACTGTTTGTATTTCAGTGATTGCAGGGAGAGCTAGCAGTCACGATGTCCAGCCTCTTGAACAAAACTAGGAAATGGCCTCCCCAATAATGTGTGCTTTGTTCTTTCATCTTCTGTTTCAGCTACAGAACATCAGTTAGAAAGAGATGAAGTCCTGTCAAAAGATCTGTCACTTCTACAGAAAAATAAGGAAGGATCTGGTTTTCCCTTTATATACCTGATTTCCAATATCCCCCCCCCTCCCCCCCCCGAAATTGTCCTGTTAAAAAAGTGAATATTTTCTATATTCCTCATTCAGGAAATTATTTGTGTGCTTTCTCAAATATGGGCTGGATTTGAAGCACACATTAAAAGATTATTCACAAACAGAGATCTCATTTCTGAACAAGATGACGGGGACACCAGAATTCTTTGTGTGAATGAGGTTTAAGCCAGTGTGACCTGCTGAGATCAGGGGAATCACTTCCATTTTTCACTGGTGCACAAGCAGAACTGTGGCTCCAGGCTTAGCAAAAACAAAAAGAATGCTGCTCTATTTGAAAGTAAAGTTACACAGGAAAAACACTTAGGAAGAAACATTCCAATTAAAAAATAACTAGGAAAGATCAAAGAAACAGTCATGGCTGAAGTGATACCTGTAACTTTATCTCTTTCTTTAGTAACAGGGGAAGGAGGGTTACATGAACAGGGGCATGCTCCCAGGGGTAGGAAGTATGGCATTTGACAGATGCAAGAAGCCAATAAATTATGGGATATTTAGAAAAGAAGAACCATCTATTTCATTACAAAATTGTCAGGGTTCAGTCTGTAGAAGACCAGAAAGAGATGCTTAAGATAGAAGTGAAAATGCGCAAATGCTTTTCTTTTTTCATTTTTTTCAGGAGGAGGGTAAGGGATGGGGGGGAATATCAGTAGGAAAAGGAACTGAGTAGGAACTGTAGATCGAAATTTGCATTCCAATGCATTCCAAAGTATGGTGGGACATTCTGGCTTCGTTTTAATCATGTAAATGAGTTCAGGGTTGAATTCTGCTCTAACAACCAGAAATGTCTGTAATATTATATCACACATGTTCTGAATACTGTGGGCTGTCTAGTCTGCTGGAATTTGCTAAAGAGACCAACTTCCTTACTTGTCCTTAAATGTTATCATCTCTTCCACAGAGGAGGAAGAAATAACCATCAGCCTGCGAATACAGAAAACACTGATATTGACAGCAATGTGAGTCTGATGCATAAGTTTCCAGCAACACCCAGTGTCTCCAGGAGCAGTGTTGAGCAACCCTGGCCAGGCTGGACTCTGTACTATTTTCACCCTTGCTCTTGGTTTGAATCTGGTTGCTACTTGTACTTCTGCTATTCAAGTGATGGCTTGTGGTGGTATAATCAGAAATACTTCATTATCTCTTCTGCCGTAGGCAAGTGCATCGGAGTGCAAGTGTATTCCCATTAAGTCGTGTGCATTAGCTATGTGCTACTTAGTAGGGAAGTAGGAGACTACTGCACAGTCTCCAAGTTGCTTTATTTCTTTCTGTCCATCCTCCCCTTATTATGAATGGATTAAAAGTGCAGTGTCTTTGCTTTTTTTTCCATTCTAAAAGGGGAAGGAAATGGCAGCTTGAAGCTGAGAGCAAGGTTTCCTCATAATATAAAACAGTACACTACCCCTGATGTGAAAGGAACTACACTGATTTGCATCCACAAAGATGGTGGCTCTCTAGAATACTAAATATCCCATGCTAAGTGCTGCACCAGGTACTCAGCTGAGGTATACAAGTGTCCAGTGTTCATAGTACTGTGGGGAAATGTTTCTTTAAAACAAAACAAAACAAACAAAGCTGACACTGTAATGCCACTCTCTTTCATTGTGTGGCTCTCACAGAGAAGACAAAAGTAACATTCCCATCAATGTCAACAGGATCAGAAGATGGCCCCCAGAGAATATTTTGTATTGTTACAACCTTTCATGACTTGAACAAAATTTCATTCCTGGATAACATCTTTGGTTTATGATAGGAAATAAGTGCTCTGTCACACCCTGATAATTAGTACATCACAGGGAGAATGTAAAACCAGGCAGTAAAATGACACTAAGTTTCTGGCAGAACTTTGAGCCACTTATAAACCATAAACAAGATGATACAGACAAGACATGGTTATACTCCTTCCTTTCAGAGAGGACGATAATAGAAAGGTCAATGCCTCAGGATAAAAACAAAACACTGCTTACACTGGAAAGAGTTACAACACCATTGCCCTGCTTCATATTCATACAGTAAAAATCTCAGCACACACAGCTTTGGCCATATGCCTTTCTTAGTATATAAAGAACTTCTTAAAACACACTGGGAGTTGAACAGATCTTAGCAAGGCAACTATCACTGACCATATGTGATGAAGAAGGAAGAGTCTGCTGTGAAATGTGTTTTTTCTTTTTTTTTTTTTTAAACAGAGATGAGCATTTCAGTTTTCTGCAAAGATAAATGTAATTTCTTAAACACTGTTCTGAGAAAGGAGAAGGAGGAAAAGGAGGATACATACCATGAATGACCCAGTGCAGATAAAAATGCAGACCCTAGGCAGAAATGGAGACCCAGGTTTCTACCCATTGCAGCAGAATATACATTTCTCACACTGCACATCCTTAAATCATTATCTAGAAAGAAAACATAAAACTTTTAAAAAGTAAATTTAAAACCAATTTAAGGACCACAAATAGATAGATAAGTTAAACCAAACTGATGTTCTTATACTCAGGTGGAGAAGAATGTGTAGTTGATTTAAAATATTTAACCCCCAAAAAAGGTATGGAACTGAATTACTCAATAACAGGAGATGAAACTCACTGCAAACTGCTGATTTGAGTTTGGGTCCAAAATGTTCAGAAGGCCAGGGAATTCCTTTTACATTCCAGGGAATGTGTAGTCTCCATCACTTTCTAGTGAGCAAAGGTCCACATGCCAAAAATATCAGTGGGTGAGCCAAGGAGCAAAGCAGCCCCTTGCTGAGGACACTGCTATTACCATTCACCCACACAGCAGCTGGAGGAAGGTTTGTTTGTAACAGAGCCCAGGAGAAAGTTTACAGCAAAAGCACACTGGGAGCAACACATCAGGCTGTGCTTTGGCACATAGAGCTTCACTGCCATTCTGCATTCCTCCAGTGGTAGCTCCAGTTCGGGAGTTATTGCTAATATTAACTTTTTAGCCTAGTTTCCTAAGGAAATGAGGCTTAGGAAATCATTTTGTCTGGCTGGTTTCCCTAATAATTTTGAGCCTACTGACTGATGTCAGCCAAGTCGAATAGAGGGACAGAACTCTCAAAGACAGTTATGTTCCTACAAGTTTTGTAAAACCAGATGTCTGGAGAAGGAAAAGGGAGAGCAACCAAAATTTATACCCTGCTAACAGAAAGACTGCAGCATGATATCATCATATAGCTATCAGAGGATCCACACAGAGGAAGTCTTCCTCTGGACAGAAAAGGTCTTCTATAGATCCTTGTTTCACCAAAAGTTCAGTGAGCACTGACACTTTCAGAGACACCAGTTAGTCAGCCACAGATGCAAGCCTTCAGGAGACCTGGCTTCATTAGTTTCAAAGCCTGCAGAATCACTCATGCCTCATCTAAATAGTTTCATGCTGACTCACACTGGAAATTTCCCATATGACACTATTCCCTACAACATTTCCTATTATCAGAAACTCTCCTCACAAGAAGCCAAATGCAAAGGATTTCTTTCAGACTGCTGAGACTGAAAGGATCTTCCTTACTCAAAGTTAGTTGATAAATTACCTGTTTTTCAGCCTACCTTTGGCTGTCTCTTTTTATGTCAGTCAATAGCTGCAACACATTATAACACTGATACCATCAGTAACACCTTTGTAACATTCCCTTTGAATTAATTATCTACTTAGTACAGGAATAATAATGACCTATATCTGCTACATCAAAAGGACAGTGCATACCTCTGTGTATTCCCTCTGTGTGTAACCTGTTGCTATGCATACATCAGCACCTAAACCTCAAAATTAAAACAACAAGCAGACCTGAGGATCTGTACCTGCCTGGGTTGTGCCACAATAGATCTGTTGGATTCCATTGAGCTCACTTACACTTCCTCTCCTGAAGAGTTAAAATCCAACACGTGAGGGCAGACTTACAACACCAGTTTAGCAGCCCCCTATTCCAGAAAGTATATATCCCATTTAAAAAAACAAAACAAAACAACAAAAATAAACAAAAAAAACCCCAAAACAACAACAACGAGAAAAAAAGAAACAAATGTCAACAACAAACAACAGATATCAACATCTTTGCTAGCTCCTGTTAAAAAGTACTTCTGTGAGAAATTCAGGACATTCCTCTTTGCATTAATTGCCAGCTTATTAGTGGAATGAATGTTGCTAGTTTTTTCTCAAGCTGCATGGAGGTGAAGAGCCTCTTTCTTTCGCTTTACCAAAAACAACAACAAAACATCCCAAGAGAGAAGAAAAAAGAAAAGGGAAAGGGAGCTGCTGAGAGCCAGTCTACTTATTCATCTTCGAACATTGGTTTCCATGGGAATAAGTTTGGTTCTTTGTGGAGGCTGAACAGTCCCATGCAGTCTAATGCCTCCAACATTACATTTGTGTGGTCAACTTTCCTTTGGCCTCCCCTCATCACCTTCCTCTTCATCCCTGCTCAGCAACAAGACTGGCATCACAAAAATGAAGAAATCATTCAATAAATTGGCTGAATTAAGTTTGCATCAAATCCTACTGAAGCCTTTCTTACCGCCACCAGTGAAATTTGGATGAAGCCCTCACAGCATAAAGCACAGTGGTTTCCAGTCAGCTTGTCAAAATGGTTACCCAGCCTTTGTCTGCTTCTGCTTTTCTATTTTGATGGTTTCTGTCTCACTTTTGTCCTTTATCTTTGGAGCTTTCTTTTTCTCTTTGCAGCTTTATTGTTTCTTATTTTTGACAGATCATGTAGAACATACAGCTCTGGTCATATTAGTGTTTAAAAGTGAATCATTACCTGTACACCATGAAGGGCACAGGTTCACCAACAAATGCAGAAAGAACTAGATAGGCTAAAAAATAAAACCTAACTTAAATCAAGAAGCATTTTTCCTACATTAAAGTCTTCAGAGGTTCACCTGCTTCACTCTTTGCTTTAAACCAAAGCAGTTATCAAAAGTAATATAGTGTTCCTGTTAGGAAACTAGATGAAGACTGGGTGATCTCAGTCAGGATGCAGCAGATGTTACAGAAAAACTCATGAACTGTGTATTCTGTTTGATCTGACTGTGATAATTTGCTAGTCTTCTTGTAATCTATTTTGACATATACAGTTTTTTTAAAAAGAAACTGTTTATAAATCCATTACTCAGAAGCTGCCATGCAATACATTTTCATACATTAATCCTCATCATTTTGCTAACTGTCACGGTTTTTTTTTCTATTGAAGGAATAAAGCAAAACCATGTTTTCATAAATCACTAATAAAATATTTAGCACTTCCTATTGCTCCACTTTCAAAACTCCTCCTTCTTAAAAGCTTCTAGAGCCTGACATTTTTTGAAAAAATGAACAAGAGAAAAATATATTAGAAATTCATGAAAGTCATTTTCAGGCAGGTTGTTGGGACTACAGGAGTTTTCTATTGTAAGGATACTTTTTCCATTCAGATTTTGAAATGTATTTTCTTTGCAAGACAGAGACTGTGATGGATTTTCAATTTTTAAATCTAAGATTAGGTTTAATTGCCTAATTTACTTTACCTATCTCTTAGAAAACTTAGCTGGAACTGCAGCATTTCATACAGTAAACTCAGGATGTATGGCTTGAAAGAGACTATTGAAGCACAGAAAAATTGATCAATCATTTGATTGTCAATTCACAGATCAGTGAAAGAGAGGTAGAGCCATTTTAGTCTTATCGTTCCTGTAAGAGTGTTAGCAATTCAGGCCAATGAAGATCTGTTGTGATAATGGAAGCAATAATGAAAGCTGAAGCTTAGACCATGCACTAGCATTCATGGCAGTCCATCATCTCCCCTTACTCACAATAAGATGAAATGAGAATGTTATTAGGAACACATGAACAATAAAGCTACCATAAAAACTACCTTCTATGGATCCAGGTTTCAACAGAGCAAGTATGTTTATTTCTTTTTTTCTAATTTCAACTCAGCTGAGGCCTTTTCCCATCTTCCCGCTGCATTTCAGTCTAAGGCAGAAGTGAAGCAAAGAAACCACCAAGACGTGTTTTCTTCATAGGCTATAGTTAAGAGTTTCAGGAAATCAAATACACTGGATTATTTCTCCAAACAAAAGGGAAACACAAAGCTAACATTTGGAATTTACCAGGTCTAAATGAAACAATTTCAGATACCTAGTTATAAAGTGAGAGTGAACAGTATTACTCAAACTATCAAATTCCAGGAGAGTACTTTAGCCCAGACTGAGCACGTTTAAGCAAAACATGAAAGGGTAGTCCAACTTCTTGCTCTGAAGTCCTCCTGGCATGGAAACATTTGTTGCTATGTATTCTGGAAACAAGGGAGAAGACTTAGTTTTCATGAAATCATACCGCTAAGACTAGTGAGTTTACACATTTAGACATTGTATCATAAATAACAAAAAGTGCAGAGGATAACTAGAAAATTGAAAGGCAATTCCCACTTCTGTTATTCTTTGGTCTTCAACACATAAAATTCCAAAACTAAGAAACATGAACATCTTGTAAAGAAAGCAACCATCAACCCATTAGATTCAATTTAGCATGGACCCACTGGGACATAATAAGGAGAGTCAGTATGGTCTGGTACAAGAAAGCTACCAAAGCTAAAGCAACCCGTGAACTTCAGAACGTGAATTTTTATGAGAAGTCATTGCTGAAGGCTGAAATAAAGCTAGGAGTCTAATAGAGAGTATTTATTAATAATTAACTGGTTTGGTTTTGAGGTTATCTGGGATAACTGGAGTCAGAAGACAATATGTGCCTCTGCTTTGCTTCAAAAACTCCTCCTCACCTCCCTAAGACAGAGGCTCCCTCGGAAGGTCTTATGGGGGGATGTAAACTCCACCAAGGAGTATTCCAAGGAGGTGAAGCAGTAACTTCTTAAAACAACCTGGATGGAAGAAGGAACGGGTGAGTGCCCCTTGATTTAGATACAGGCTTCATTTCCAAAATCATCAAGGAGGACTAGAATGTGGTGACATTTGTTCTTCAGCTGCCTACATAGCAGTGTGAGGGCTCGGGTGTTTCCCTGGAAGAGGAGACTTCCATGTAGCTCCCTATTCTGTTGTATCAGACATGAACGACCAGAACCAACGGAGAGAAAAAGATACACGATTATGCCTATAATTCTACAGCACTGTGGTCAGGGCATTTACCTGAAAAGTTGCATACCTTTCAGTCCATGGCTGAAACACAACTCAGGGTAAATCCTGCCACTGTTTCATCATGGTAAAAATGTCATTTTGCAGTGAATAAATAGAAATCTCCATCAGTGAGCTTTTTAAGCCTTTTAAATTTTTTTTTAATTTATTTTTTAATAAATAATTCCAGTTCCTAATATGTTGTGTAGCAGTCTTAAATTAGGGAGGACAGAATCTCACACTTATTTTACAAAAGGGCAAACATTATCTCCAAGGATATAAAATACAGAAAACCCTCTGTAATTGGAAGCTTCTACTGCCTGTGCAAATTTATGTCACAGAGGAAAAGATTTGGACTCACTAGAAGTCAAAGTTAAAATTTTAATATCTAGAGCTTTTACTTTGATGATTGTGTCTTGATTCATCATATTTTCTCTCTGTAAATAGCTTGTAAGCTAGAAATTTCTGCAAGCCTGTCAACATTCTCCAAAAAATCTTTTTTTTTTTACTCTTATTGATTTGTTTTCCGGAAGTATTTTCCTTTCTTCCTAATGTTTTATTTATCTATCAGTGTTCACATTTATATCCCTAGAAACATTTTTTGTTTGTTTGTTTGTTTGTTGCTGTTTATTTTTTTTCCTTTTGTGTTTGGCTGCAGAAAAACAACTTGCATTTCAATAGCAACACTTTATACAGCTGAACATCCCAAAGTGCTTTACATTTAATTACACACTCACAGCAAAGTGACTATATGACAAACGTGGCCTGTGGGATCTCCAGAAAGGGGAAGGAAGGCAAGTCTTTCACAATCAGACCATCAAGTACACACATGTGGCATTTCTCTTGCAAATGAGCACCCCTGCAGATTCTATATGTGATGCAGAGGAGATAGCTGTGTGGATGCAAAAACAAAGAAAAGAAAGACACTCTTGTTTTTCTGAATTAGGAAAAGGTATCAGGCAGCTTCTGGAATTCAACATCTAATCCTAATTCACATGAAGAAATATAGAATACTCCTTTTCATCCAGAGCAGTACAGAAAAAGACATGCAGTAAAAGTCTTGCATGGATACCTTTTATTTATTTTGTTCAGTTTGTAGCATGTGCTGGTTTATTTCTTTCCTCATCCTCTCATATGTGTTATTTTCTTCTGTGACAGTTTGCAGAATAGTTTGCTGCTCATCAAATGATGAACAAGCAAGCAATCCACTAAAGGTTTACCACAGAACAAGAAGGTGTTTGGAAATAAATTTTTTATAATAAAATTGTCTCATTTTGCCCTTTATTTCTCACTTACTGAACAAAATTAAGGAGGAATTTAACTAAGGAGCATAATATTTTATGACCGTTGCAGAATTTTTTAGTGATTATGAAGTCAGTAAGAGATGTCTTGTCATAGAATAATTTTAGCAATCGTTCAATAATTTAAACACATTATCTTAATTTCTCATCCTGTGACATTCAACAGACTATTGTGTGTCAGCCAATTCACATTAGACGTATATTCTAACAGCTTTGATTTCTTTAGTAAGGTTTTCTTGATAGCTGTTTTCTGAAATAACTGGACAAAAGAACACTTTAATTTGAACCTGCTGAGTGAATATGACTAATATTTGTCACAGACTGGTATTGTGGGATTATTGTTCTTATTTCATAGACAAAAAAATGCCTGGATAAGGGGGCAGGTTAATTTTCGTGGACAATTTGATGTAGAAAGTCGATGGCTACACCTAGAATAAAATCCCAGTCCACTGCTTTATCCATCATGTTACCATTTCTCAATGGTGGATTGCAAATGTTCTTGCAATGCATAGCATTGAAATTGTTACATCAAACTAAATGTAATAAAACCTAGTTTCCCATTATGTTTAAAGGTCACATTCACAAGTAACTATTTAAACACACATTCACACCAAAACCCTGTAGCTACCACTAACATACTTAGTAGTGGGTTTTAGTTTGGTTTTCATTCTCACTTTATTGCAAAGGAGGCAGAATCATAAAATTGCTTTGCCTGAGACTGAATGTCACTGTATTGAACAGAACAAAACACTGTATTAAGACCTTGTTCCTTCACAAGTATTTTTACCCATTGGAGAAGGCTGAGAGACACGAGCTCCTTTCACACATGCTTCAGACTGCAAATGAACCCAAACGATCCAACCCACAACATCTTCTAGCTACAGTACAATTGCATCAGAGTCGCCATGTGCTGTGAGGTGGTTGTGCCAGGAAAGCACAGTCCTGTGCAGCTCTTCCCTCAGTGCAATTCTGTGCACATGCTGTGGACTCTCTGACACACACAATCCAGGAGCTAACTCCACTGCATGTACAGCATTGCAACACATGGTGCTATGGCTCCTGCCACCAGCAAGTCCACAGCATCCTCCATCTACTTTCTGTGTATTATTGCTGAAGTAAGGCCACCTGCAACAGTAAGGTGGTCTCATGCACCACAGACTCCCAGCTGCATTGGATTTTGACTGTGTACAGTCTCCATATACTTGTAGACCTATTTCCATGTATCTATCAATACTTCTTACAAGCATGTCTTCAGCCTCTGAAATCTGAGTAAACAAAACAGAGCAGACAAAGTGTTACAAAAACAGTAAAGGCTATTTTCAAGCTAAAAAGCAACAGCAAACTGGCTTTTCTAGTTCACAGCTGATCTCAAGTCTGTGCACTACTTTTAATATCATGCTCTGTTGTTGTTGTGTTGGGTTTTTTTATATGACAGTCTTTTCTCCCACAATCCATCCTCAAGCCCAATATGTGACGCTGTATGCAACAGCTTTGCAGATGGGCTTCACTTTGGTTGATGTCTTCCACCCTTACATCAACCTGACAACATTGTACTAAGACAGTGAGAAAAAAAGGGTTTATAGAAATAGGAGAGTAGGGGGTTACTCTATATCCCTCTGTCTGAAAAAAGTTACATTTTTGACACTATGGGAAACCAAACATTACTTTCATGGGATAACACAGTTGTAAATACAGCTGACATTGTGACACTAAGGCAGTTGTAAGCCAGGAAGCTCACAGGTGATGGGTCCTTTGATGGTCTCTGTCTCCTCTCAGTGAGTGTCTGTTAATAGAAACACAGAACAAATTTACACAGACCAAGATGAAGTGGTTATGGGACTCAGATTTATAACTTATATAAAAATAACTGCCTTTAATTTTAAAGCTGAACTTGGGCTTACATTTGCATTCAGTGTAAATGGTATCCCACCACTGAAGACTGTTCTTGATGCTATTTTCAATCTTAAGGAACATCTAAACAAAAACTGTGCCTTTCCTTCACTCATATCTTAGAATTACCAAGTTCCAGGGCACTGGGAGCTCAAAGCCAATGCCCTAGAGCTGGGAGCAAGGAATTTGGAGCAGCAGCTAGGAACCATGTCAGTGCAGCAAGGGGCTATTGCAAACATGTAACTCACCATCAATAGTTACTCAGTACCTAACATGATTTACCAGGTCTCATCAGCCAAATACAGAGACATTCTTCCTTTTACTCTCCCACTCTCCCTGTGGCACCTCCCTTTCTGTCTCCTTCATGCATGCAGACCCTCTCCTCTGGCCTATGGCCAATATATATGTAGTCAACATTTGCAGCTTATGATTAATTTGGCCCCACTCTTTGTTCTTCAAGATAACTGTAATTCCATCCTTTATTTCAAGATAAAATATCATTTATATTTAATTTCATGTCCCGTTTATAACCGCTCCTTTTTTCTTCCTATTTTTCTTGTCTACTCTCCCGTGATGAGCCTTACCTGTCTAACTGCCCCCTATGTACACTCTTCAGAAGAAGTTATCAATTTATTTTATCAATTTTTTTTTTTTTTGATCAAGGCATAAAGACAAAATATTATATTTAACAGACAGAGCAATATTTTACCAAAGTTTTAGTTATATACTGTAAGTCAATTCAGCACAAAAATTGCTCTGTTTCATGAATGCAAGACAGAGTTTTCCTGGCTTAATCTAGTGTGAGGAAGCTGCAATGAAGAGAAGAAAGATTATGTATTCCAAATCATCTCAGCTACCCTCTTTATCATTATTATTGCCTCCATTTTCTGCTGCATTTTAGAATATGTTCTAAATGGAATATTAATATTAATTTATTTCTTCTTCATGAGAGTTCAGATAATTTGGGATAATTAAGGGAGAGAGGATAGAAGAATCCATCGTGGGGTTATAAATCTCCAAGGAATGTGTTAGTTTTGCATTTTAGTTCTGCTGAAAAATGTAAATGCTTCAATTAGTGTAAAAATCAGAGGCTGCCTCTCTCATTAACAATGAGGCCTCTAACCTCTCACCTTGCCCATATCTGAATCAGAGGATTCTGAAATGGGAAAGTTGGCCCATTTTCCTAAACACAGAAATTGCTCTAAAAAAAGTAACCAGAAAGTATCTTTCTATCCACCTGCGTCCCCCACCGTGCCTTTAAAGAGCTAATTAGTTTCCAGAAAAGGCTTATTCAGAGAAGCTGGTGCCCTGTTGCATGTGATGGGGAAGCTGATGTGCTTGTGGATAGCATTACAATAGACTTGAAGCAAAGATAACAGGGCTGGGGATCTGCAGCACTGGGATGAATCTCCTCAATCTAAATATTCCATGTTTCATAACAAACCTGTCAATAAGGGAAGTGAGGACAGTTTTGCTGCTGCACTATGCTATCCTACAGCTAACGCAGCCTGCAGCCTCCTAAAGGCTGATTGAAATCGATTCATACACAGGTGGAATGCTACAGATCTCTCTTCTCAGCCTTTATAAAGGGAGATTTAGTAGGAGATTTTTTATTTATTGAGAGATTCGTATTATACCAAGTTCAATACTCCTCCAGTCCTGAATTACCCAGAAAGGCACACTTAAACAAATGCCTGATGTATTCAGCATGTATGGGATCAAATAAATCAGTGAAAAGAATATAGCTACTACCACACACATCCATTCTGCACACAGTCATTTCTAAGCCAGGGGCTGGGAGGCAAGGAGAAAAGCACTGCCTGGGCAGATGATTACATTTCCTCAGTGAATGAAGCCCACATGTGCAAAACAGTAATGCAAAATTACTTGCTCCCTTTGCATAAAGAAGGTTCATTTGCAATGATTTAATTAATTGAAGGATTAGCCTTCTGCTACCATTTTTGACCTGAGGTTCTTCTGCTAATTTTCCTTTTACAGGAGGATCTCCTAGGCAGTATGGCACAAGTAATCTCATAGCATTGCAGCACTCTGAGACCATCAGCCCTACTCACAGCTTCTAATCTTTAATTTCTATCTTGTTTTATTCAGGTTAACATTTAATAAGGTTTAAATCAATTTTTAATATATAAACTGGTTCAGACAGAGGCCCAGTTGTCCAAATGCATTCAGGATGTTTACCCAGTTTGCACAGAGGAAGTTTTGTTTGCATAAAGGAATTAGTATGGAGGAAGGCCATATTATCTACTTGTGCCACACCCTAAAACCATAATATCTCTTGATTACCCTTCAAATCTGCTAAATATATAAATACTGCTGCCAGAATTGTCTTCCTGATCTGTCATTTCCTCACCTTTGCTTGTTCTTGATACCACCTGCAGTCAGTCCATATCAAGTTGACACCAGTTCTACAATGATAATACCATTGGACCATACCATAAAATGGACCATAGTCCATTTCCATGCTACTCTCCTTCCTGGTCTGTAATAAATTCCATAACAGTTTAATACTTCAAAACATTTTTTTAAACCTCTTTTACTACTCTGCCTTCAAATTAATCCCGTTGATACTTGTGCAAGTACCTGAGCTGTCCCTTTTTTACACTAAATTCTGTTCATCTCAGGTTTTCAAAATACTTTGTATCATGGCTCTTTAGAGCTCTTAGAGCTCTTTAGACTATGTACAATCTGGTTCAAAATTTCACAGGCATAACACCATTCAAGAGCAGTGACCATAATGTACTCAGATCAAATATCCTCTCTGGAACAGCCAAGGTCAAAAGTCCACCACAACTGTGCTAAACATTGAGCAATGGAAATGTATGAAAATGAAAAAAAAATTGTTAAACCTAAAAGAGGTAGCTAAGAGAACGAAATACTCATGGACAGCGCAGGGACTACCAAAACACATTCTACTGAAAGCAGAACTTCAGTGCATACTGTCTGTTAGGAAAAACTTGAGAAAGTACAAAAAGAGCCAGGTGTGGTGAAGCTGTGAGCTAAAGATTTAGGAAGTAAAAGAGTTTATTAGAATTGAGAAAGCATCATTCAAAAAGCAGAAGCTGTATCCAAATGAAGAAAATAAAAAGGATCATAAACTCTGCCAGATTAAATGCAAAAATATAATTAGGCCAAAAAAAATGAGTTTGAGGAACAGTTGTCTGGAACAACCAAAAGTAATACTAAATTTCTCTTCAAGCACAGCGGAGCAAAAAGCCTGCCAGGCAGTCTGTGGGGCCCACTGTTGAGTGCCAGGTTGAGTGCTCAAAGAGGGCAGTGTTGTTGCAGAAAAGCAGAATGAATACTTGCATTACTGCTCACTGTAGAAGAAACAGGGTATTTCCTTACTAGAAGCCATTTTGGAAGGCAATACTGCAGAGGATCTATCTGAAACATAAGTGACTGTGGAGAGGCTATGGTAACATTAGCATAAGTGCTAATGAATTCTCTGGACTGAATGGTATTTAGCCAAGAATTCTGATAAAACCAAAGGAGGTAATAGCTGAATCACTAATAGGGTTATGTGATCTCCCGGATAAACTTTTTGAGCACCATGAACATTGAAGGCTAGCAAATGTTCTGTTAGGGAGAATCCAGAGAGCTACAGGCCTGCAAGCTAGTAACTCTAGTGCACAAATTGGTAAAAGCTGTAATAAAGGACTGACTTTACTGAAGATACATGTCTAAATGCAATATACATGGAAGAACCGATGTCAGTTCTGTAACCAGAAATTCTGTCTTATAAAATCCATTAGAATTTTTTGAAGTTGACAAGGGTCAGGTGAGCCGGTCAAGCAAAGTACAACTGGATTTTCAAAATGCTTTTGACAAAGTCTCCCATGAATGATTTCTAAAAAAACTTAGCAGCCATGTAATGAAAGGGAAGGACCTGGTAAGAATAGATAACTGGCCAAAAGGCATGAAACAGAAGGTGTGTCCTTGCAACAGAACAAATACCCTTCATAGTGAAATAAAATGATGGACTCTGAGCTGACAATTGCCATTCGGGAATGAGAGCTTGAGGTTACAGTAGAGAGATCCATGAAAGCTGATGCTCAGCGCTCAGTAACAGTTAAAAAAACTTCTAAAATTCCAGGAATAAAAAGAAAAGCAAACCCAGAATTATGACTGTTTTCATCTGCAGCTTATTTTTTTTTTTCATTTAGGGTCCCCTCATCTCAAAAAAGGACACATTTAAGGTAGAAAAAGCTCAAAGAAAAAAACAACTATGATAAACTATGGAATAGTTTGTACAGTTCTGAAAACTCCTGAATGATGTGGAGTGAGTGGATAGGAAATTACCACTCGCTGTCTATCCACTGAAAGAACCAGAGGTTGTCAAATGAAGTTTAGAAGAGTTAGACTTAAAAGTAAACAAAAAGAGATGGCCCTCATAGAAAAGATATCTCTGCCACTTGCAACATTGTGTTCAATGTCTAAACTGTCTGTTTTCTGGAGCAAAGTCTTCATGTGTCTACTGATTAACATAATTTCATTCTTCAGCACATTAAAAATTACATATTTTTTACATTAATTACATTAAAAATTGTATGTAATAGTTTCCTCCTTTCATTCCCTAATAATTCAGGTATACAAGCAAGATCAAAAACTGTAATCTGACTGAAATGATCATGCCATTTGTTTCTGTTGAACTTCCTATACAATATTAGTGAAGACAAATGATTTTTCATTGTTTGAATATAGAACTGTTTGACATCTCTTTTAAATTTCCTTAGTATGTGAGTTCCATATGAGCACAGGATTTTATTAAGATATGTCTATTCACCTAAGCTACTCTACTAAAGAGAGCTCCACCATAAGAGTTTCCAGTTTACAAAGAAAAATAAAATAGCAGGTGTTAACATGAAAGAAGAAAATTGGGACAGAAAATTGAGGTGTATTAGGGAAGCTGAGAATTATAAAAGGGACAGTGGAGAGTGATTTCAGAAATCACAGTTTAGCAGCAGATCAAATAAACAAAGAAGCCTGTGACTGAAATCATCAAACCAGAAAATATTCTAGCAAATAAAATGAGAGGCTCCAAATGGAGCCTGGATACCTCACACCTGTATTATTTATCTTTTGGCACACAATATACATCCAAACTCATCACCTTGCAGGGGTAGACATGTCTATAAATATAGACAGGAAAACAGAGCTAGTCCAGATGTCTACAGTTCTTGGGACTGGATTGAAGTTTTGACACAGAACCTGCCTATTTGGCAGCACATCCCTGTGTGAACTGTGAAGTGATACTAGGACCTGTTCATGAGCTTTTCCCTTACTTGAGAGTGCAGTGGCTGACACAGTAACATGAGCCATATTTTGCGCTTAGTCCTGTCCAGCACTGGGACAGCCATGTCCACCTGCAGAGCTGGGAAAGGAGACACTTTTGCTTTCACCTTCCTCATGGCTGTCTGAAACATTTGCAGGCAGGGAATATAATGACCCCAGAAAGATTGCTCTTCCTGCTTTCCTGGTCCTGTCTACAGGGGTAAGCAGTGCAGGGACATCAGGACAGGGCAGAGATGCTCTCTGGACCCACTTCTCAGAAGGGCTGTACAGGTTAAGTGGTCTACTTAAAGGATGAGGGAGAAGATGTCACACAGATGTGGGGTGTAAAGAACCATGTCAGGTGTACTCTGCCACAGAGGCTGTGGCCACTACAAAAGTACTAAAAGTTTTAAATACTTAAAATGAAAATTAAAGCAGTTTACGTGAAGCCAGTGCATGAACTTTTCTGAGCAGCATAAATTAAAGTCATAGGTAGTGGGCAGCAGGAATCACAGAATGTCTTTGGTTAGAAAAGACCTTCAAGATCATCTTGTCCAACCTTTGACCCAACACTGCAAGCTCACCACTAAAACATGTCCCTGAGCACCAGGTCCACATGCCATTTAAATGCCTCCAGGGATGGCGACTCCATCACTGCCCTGGGCAGACCATTCCAATGTTTGACAACCCTTTCGGTGAAGAAATGGTTCCTAATATCCAGCCAAAACGTCCCCTGTTGCAGCTTGAATCCATTCCCTCTGGTCCTGTCACACGTCACCAGGGAGAAGAAGCTGCCCCCTCCTTGCTCCAATCTCCTTTCAGGTAGTTGTAGAGAGCAATGAGGTCTCCCCTCAGCCTCCTCTTCTTCAGACTAAACAACCCCAGCTACCTCAGCTGCTCCTCATAGGTCTTGTGCTCTAGGCCCTTCATGAGCCTCGTTGCCCTTTTCTGGACATGCTCCAGCAATTCAATGTCATTCTTATAGTGAGGGCCCCAGAACTGAATGCAATATTCAAGCTGTGGCCTCACCAGTGCCAAGTACAGGGGGATGATCACCTCCATATTCCTGCTGACCACAGTGTTTCTAAGACAAGCCAGGATGCCACTGGCATGTATTATTCCCCAGGTCCTTTTTCAAATTGCAGCTTTCCAACCACACATCCCCAAATCTGTAGCTTGCCATGGGGTTGTTACGACCCAAGTTCAGGACTTGGCATTTGACCTTGTTGAACCCCATGTAATCAACCTTGGCCCACTGATCTAACCTGTCTAGGTCCCACTGTAAAACTTCCCTACCCTCTAGCAGATTGACACACCCACCTAGCTTGGTGTAAACTGCATATTTACTGAGGGTACACTCAATCTCCTCATCCAGATAATAAAGATATTAAAGAGAACAGGCCCAAGTACTGAGCCCTGAAGAACACCACTTGTGATCAAACACCAGCCAGATTTAGCTCTGTTCACTACCACTCTTTTAGCCCAGACATCCAGACAGTTTTTTATCCAGTGCAGTGTATTTGTCCAAGCCTTGCACCATAAGTTTCTGAAGGAGAATGCTGTGGGAGACAGTGTCAAAGACTTTACTAAAGTTCAGGTAGACAATGTCCACAGCTCTTCCCTCATCCACTAGGTGGGTCACCTTTTTGTAGAAGTAGATCAGGTTAGTCAGGCAGGACCCTCCTTTCATAAACCCATGCTGACTGGACCTGATCACCTGGTTGTCTCATATGTGCTGTGTGATGACACTCAAGATGACCTGTTCCATAACCTTCCCTGTCACTGTGGTCAGACTGACAGGTCTGTAGTTTCCTAGATCATCCTTTCTGCCCTTTTTGTAGATGGACATCACATTTGCTTGCTTCCAGTCATCTGGGACCTCCCTGGTTAGACAGGACTGTTGATAAATGATAGAGAGTGGTTTGATGAGCACTTTTGCCAGCTCCTTTAGTACCCTTGGGTGGATCCCTTCTGGTCCCATAGACTTGTACACGTCTATGTGGTACAATACATCAATGAGAAGGAAGAGTTGAACGTCAGGATTTCACAAAATAAAAATCAACCTGCATTACAGCGTCTAGGCTGTAAGTCAGCTCTGTTGAAGGAGACAATGACATAGATTTTAAGTCCAGCAAGAACTGCTACAATAATCATGTAGGCTGACCTCCTGTGTAACACAAGCCATAGGATTTTATCCAGCAGTTCCTGCAGCCATAACGCTTACTCTTCCCTGCCTCAGGGGAGGCTCCTTACAACCCCCTTTCAAATGAACTCTCAGCAAGACTCTGAGGGGAATGGACAGATATTAGAGAAAATATGTTTGTTTGCTTTTCCAAAAGGAGAAGCTAGGAAAGCAGTTGCTAATCACTAGTGTAGGACTGCATCACTGGTACCCAGCGGGCATCAGGCAGTCAGGATCCGGCTGAGTGGTGAAACCAGGGCAGCAGTCACACTGCTCTGCAGCAGAACTATAGCTCTTTCCTACTTAGCTGACATTCATGTTGCCTTCCTCTCACCCACTGAGTATTATCATCACAGAAGCTAGAGTCTGAATGTGTTTAATGCTTTCTTAGCCACAGATCATTAGTAATCAATTCCACTTTCCACTAAGTCCCAATTGTTTTTATACAATACAGGACTCCTTTTTTTCCTCTCCCCTCCCCTCTTCTTTCTTCCTCCTCTTTCCAGTTTTCTTGTGGTAAAACAGTCCTGTCTGAAAGCAACAAGCGCCTTTCAGAACTTAAAACCCTAATGGCAGGCATTTGGAAAAGAAGCTCTAAAGGCACTATTATTCCTCACTTTGGCTTCACTGCTGGCTCGCTGTCCACACACATAATGCTGAGTTTTTTCCCACAAAAGTGGCAGTCCTCAGATAGCCACAACTCCACATTAACTGCTCGGTTTTATTTATTGCTGGAGGAAGCTAGCAAAGGGACAAGTCTCAGGACATTTTGGAGGCCACCATGAAGTCAGTGAGCATTCAGCTAGGTATGGAAGGAATATAAATGAAGCAATGACTTAGGTAATTGTATCCACCAGGAAGAGCTATTCATGCTTTTTAGATATTTCCACTCCACACGTGATATCCTCTCCTTCTCTACCAAAGCTTTCCTGGTTGACAAACCTGCTTTCCACAGCCCCGCAACTTGATGTTCACATGAGGCCTGAAATAAGATTCCAGGTTGTCATTGCTTTTTCCATTTCTGTTTGACTGTAGTATCCAGAGCAGGAAAAGAAAGGGATCCACTCCCACTGCCATCACTTGCTTTCAATGCAAGCTCCGGCCATCCATTAGCTACTGACTGGCAGCTGTGAGAAAGCATCTGCACCTGTGGTGGGCTGCTGGCTGGGCTAGGTAGCCTTTCTCAATGAAGTGTTGTAGAACAGCAGGACATCACTGCCAAGGGTCTGCCAAGCAAACAGGCCATCAGCTTTTGCCTGCAGGACACTGTTGGATATCTCCTCACTCCAAACAGAAATTCAGATTGGATGTGGAACTTACTCTGTGACTGCAACAGGCAGCAGGGGACCTAGGGGCAAAGAAGCCTAGGGGATTACCCAGATGTGGAGCCCCACTTCCATTGCTGTTTTAGGAGTAAAGAGACAGTAACATGGCTCACCCACTTCTGGAGGGACAGTGTGAAGTACTTTAGTGTAGGTAAAGCTCTCAGGCTGTCATTCCCAGAGAGAGAGACAGGACTTCCACCATGTCTCACCACTGTCAGTTCTGTGGGAACTTTAGGGTACACACAGCCCATGCTGTCCACAGCAACATTCTTCCACTGGGATTGCATGGGCAGGGTAAGGAGCCGTTGCCTCCTCCACAGCTGGTGTGCCAAGATATCAGTCAGTTCCAGCCCAACCTCCTGAGTGCCATGCCAGTCCATGCCCCTCCATCAGCAAGGAAACACCACACAGTTGTTAGCCCCGAGTAGGGGCAAGCCTCCAAAGAGCACAGGGGGAAAAAAAACATGAGTAAAGTTTCTAACCCCCCCACAGCTAAATGTCAGTGCTCATCTTCATGCTCTGTTCAGAAGAAACCTCCTTTGCAGAGTCCCCAAGCCTGTAACCCAGAGTCTCTCATGCCTTAAGTCCAGCATAACCCACCAGAAAACAGGTGGTGGACCACTGCAGTGAAGTGTTAATATCTGTTTGACATGCAATCCATCCTTGAAAGAAACTGTGCAAATGAGTAAATGCACCCATGCCCTCACAATCAGCAGGGCAGGGTGTGCTGCACCTGGGGAGGGCTTGGATGCTTGTCTTTCTGGACAAGCTGGGGGCATGCCCTCTCCCCAGCCTATTATCTGTTCCCAGACCACCTCTCTCCATCTTTCCCATAAAAAGGGATCTCTGTGTGCAGCAGGAGCAAGGCTCCTCATAGCCTTCTCACAGCTGCCAGGCATGGCTCAGAGAGGGGAGCTGCGGGGAGGCAGCAGGGAAGCTCCCTCCATCTGCCGGAAGAATGGGGCGAGGGGTGGACAGGAGCATGGGGGTCTGACAGAGGCAAGTGGCACAAATCCTGCACACCTGCTGGGGCACGATGCCAAATGCAGCTCAACAAGGGCCCTATTAATCCTGCCTGTGAGGTGGGTTTCTCCGTCTCTGTACACCAGACTGAGGAGATCTCACTGAGGAATTTTCATCTGTGGTTTGCTAAGAGTTTCTCCCCAAAGAATCCTGATTTAATTGCTGTTATTATCTTCATAAAACTGCCCAGAGTGTTTTTCCAGTGTTTATTTAAAGCTTATCTGAAAGATACTTGATAGTGGTGGAATGCCTGGTTAAAAGTGCAGTCCCAGTATGCCAGTAGCAGAGTGTGGTAAAAGATCTTTTAAATCAATCATCATCTTCTGTTAATTTATTGTATTATTGTATTTTTGGATCCATGCATGGCATGCACAACACATCATTACAAAAGAAATGCAGTTAGAAGCTATATAAACAGACAACTGCAGACTGAGTTACTGTCAGTCTTCTGTGGGGAAAAAAACATACCTTAGCAAAGAATAAAAATCATACATTACAATTTTTTAAAAGATCCACTGATGAGAAACCTTGTTGTAAACAGCAAGCTCCCCAAAACTTGTTCCTAAAACTTTGTACAAATTGCTGGTGAAAACTTGTTTAAAAATCTCTTGATTGGTAACAGATTTAAAAATAACATTATGAATAATATGACTGTTAGAAACAAGCAACTGCATAGGATAT
Source organism: Megaceryle torquata (assembly GCA_024611175.1). Taxonomy (NCBI): domain Eukaryota; kingdom Metazoa; phylum Chordata; class Aves; order Coraciiformes; family Cerylidae; genus Megaceryle; species Megaceryle torquata. The sequence goes on along the minus strand of JANIJG010017448.1, from coordinate 13,926 downwards.
CATTAAGTATATAGTTTATATATATTTTTCCTATCCTGATCTGGTACAGAGACAAAAGCTGGAAGCACAGAAGAAGTGATGAAATGTGTTTCAAAAAGATGGAGGATTTTTTTTCATGCAAGTCCCTTGCTTCATCATATCACTAAGCGACCCATGCATAAAGGCTTAGGAATCTGTGAGAGATGAGACATGGCTCAAAACCAGATATGAGCAAATAATTCACTACAGGATAGTTGTTTTCTCTTTAAGTCAACTTTTTTTTTTTTTTTTAATGTAAAGATGTTATCTGCAAACAGGTCATTCTCACTATGAATTTATTCCTATGTTCCTAATTGCCTCAGGGATTGCTTGTGAAAACAAATTTTAGACAATAGATTTGCAAACTGATTATTCAAAATGCTCAGCTAATGTGAGTTGCCAATCACTTGGCATTAAAAATCATATTTATTATTTCTGATTTGTAATTTGCTCCCCAAATTTATAAAGTCAAAAATGTATCAGACTTTTGAATCTCTCAGGATCACCATGGGTAAGTAGTAAGAAAAGCTGAGAAATTAAATATCACTTTATGTCTTTTTATGTCCTCCTTCCACACAATCACCACAGCCCCTTGTCACTGCAGTCCAATACCCAAGTGGTGCATTCTTTTGCAACTCATCCAGGGAGAAGAGACATATCACATTTATGAACTAGTGAGTTTTACCTCCATTTTCCCTTCATGTTCTTTCTAAGCCATTGGCACTGGTGAGCACCTATATACCAAGGATGCAACCTAACTTTGCTCTGGTGGGTTTAATTACCCAAGTTCCTGTGCTGGAGCTTTGGAAGGACATTGGGAAACTTCCTTCTGCCTGTCCTGCACTGTGTAGAACTACAGACCACTTCACACATTTGTTTGTGAACACCATTAACTGACCTTGATGATCTTCCTCCTCCATCATCTACCATCTCCAGAAATTCCCTTTAGTAAACGGTTTTGTGACTGCTTGAGTTACCTCTAACTCTCAAATAAGCTTGTGAAAGGTCTGTTGAATGTAAGAGAAGAGGCTACGCAGCGCTTCTCTTAAGATTGACAATTCTAGGCAACTCTCTGCTAAGAGCAGGCCATGGCCCCCTCCCCTGATTTTTCTGTGTATAAGCCAAGGAAAATCAGACTTTCTGTTACGACTACTCACAAGAAGGAGGAGGCAGTGTGTGGATTAGCAGCCACAGTAGATATCTATATTTTTAGGATCCATTATACCAGTTTTAGGATCCACCACTGCCCCTCTTCAGTGGCTTCTGGAGATGTAGTCCAGGCTTTCCGAGGCTTTTCCTCTAGTTTCCTGAGACAGACCTACCTAGCTTAGGTTGGACCTTTTGCTATAACCCTTGGCTTTTGCTGACCTTACCATGACTTGTCTTCATCCTCTCCTGTTTAGTAATTCAATGTTGCCTATACTTCTGTGAACCCTGCAAAAGAATTGGTGAAGGGTGACTCAAATGACTGAGATTAGATACTTGGATATAGTTATTCTATTGAGAGATGTTGCTGTAATATCTGGTATACAGAAGCAAATATCACAGAAACATTTTCCCCCATGGAGTAATTTCATTTTCCTGGAAAATCCCTTGAAGCCAGGAAAATGTCTATGCCACAAACCTAAGGAAGACCTATGTTATAAGAGTATCAAATCTGTGCTGGTTACAGTCTCCACCTTACCCCAGAATCCCCACACTTTATTCTTGCAATGGAGTATGCTGAGAAAATGAGCTGAGAAGCAAGAAAAGAGATGGGATTAACTGTTGTCAGAGCCCACACACAACACCATCCTTTGCAAAGGAAGGCAAATGTACCCCAAAATAACATCAGGAAGTATGTGGAAAGTTCACTGATCCCAGACAGACCCGTGGCATCCTTCTGTCTTGATGAGAGACTCAGGATGTAACCAGTATTACATCAAGAAAAGAGTTCCCCTTACCAAGAAACACATTAGGTGATTAGGTAATTTCCTTCTTCCTTACAAATGGTATCTCTCAATAGCTCAGTTTCTGCAAGGGACAATGTTTTCTCAGGCACGTCAAAAGTCATTTTGCTAAGCCTCCATACTCTCTGAGTACCCATGCATCTCCAGCACCTGAGTGTTCAACACTACAACTATTTCTTGAGTAGTGCTTGGACATGTTTCAAGTTGACATTTTAGATTGCATAACTCCTGGCGCAGCGCTGCAAAGACGTCTCCTCCCATTGCATCAGAGAGTGACCTGCTATGGCAAAGGCTATTACTTCCTTTGAGAGTATCGAGTCTGTGGTGCCTCATTGAATTATACAGATTCCAAGAAGAGAAAAAGTAACCTCTGCATGCTCCAGGCTCTGAACTTTTCAGTACAATGCATCTGTAGAGCCTTCATCTACATATGCGGCTCTAATGCCACATCTCCTTGGCGAACACTGCATGCATTGAATCCTTCTAACATAGGATGACAGACAAGTAACAATAGGAGCTACGTTGACTTGGTGCTTGTCTCATCCTAAAATAAAATACTGTGTGATGGACTAGCCACAGCTGCATGTTTACAAAGAACAGCCTGTGGCTTCTAAGCAGAGCAGCTGAGAAGTTAAAAAAACCCCTGAACTCTCAGCTTCCCCCTCCCCACTCTTTTCCACACATACATGTTAGATCTGAGGCCAAAATCCAATTACTAAAGTAGGCATATAACTAGGAGTGATCTAATTTTGGGGAGGTACTGAGCATTTGCATTGCCATGGGACTTTAGTGCTTCAGAATTATTTCTTGGAGAACACAGACTCTCAGTTCCTCTGCAAACTTGGTACATTTGAGCAGGTGCCTTATCATTAGAGTTTCTAACAGCTGCATCTCTTAATTTATTCTTCTGGAAACAATTTAATTGAAGAGTATAAACAAATGAATATTGAAAAACAATAATAAAAACCCAAAGATTGAAAGTCTGGTTTCTGTAGCATTAAACTCCCTGAATACTACTAGTGGGGCAGGTATTGCATGCTGTAATGTGGTGGGGAGCAATAGGCTGTGAAGTGGCAGGACTTTTTTCCCATCAACAGGGCACAAACCATGTGCTACAACAGGCAGTACTAGAAATGGATGATTGATCTCACTTGACTCTCAGAAACCCTTTCTGAGGAGTACTCTCCTTTCTTCAGGTAGCTCACACAGAAGCCCAGGGACATGAGAGAGTAAACTTCCAGTGGGCTCTGAATCCATCTGAGGCAGAAAGTGGGTGATGCTGTACCCAAAAAGTGAATTGCAGTCACCTACCTTCTTTTCCCTCTGCCTCATTTTGCATGTTGCTTGTGACTAAGGTGTCAGGAACAGACTGATGCTTGCCTTCAAGGGATTAAAAGAGAGTTCTTAACTGTTTAAAGAAACATTTAAAAAAAATTTCATTCTTAAACAGCTTTTCAAGGCTGGACACTGAAGGTTACACAGGTCTAGATACAAAGTTATATAATCCTGTTTTTCAAATGTCAGCAGGAAAAAAGTAAAATTCTCCTTCTGGCTTTCTCCAACCCCTGAGTAATCTGATGCAGCACAAATCAATATGTTCTTGAGACAGCGTTCCATGGAAAATGTAAATCGTAATGTTATCTGATATTTGGGTTGTACAAACTCAAGCAAATTGCAGAAACTATAATCCCAGACTGTGAATCACTGCTGCGGATCTAATTGCTATCACTCTTTTCTGTCCAGCAGCTCCACCATTTGCAAAGCAGTGAAAGTATGGATTACACACAACTTGTACTTTTCACCACTATCATGCCCTGATTAAGAAATTGTAGCGTGACCAAGCAGTTAATCAGAAGCAAACCCTGGTTTAGAGAAGCTACTTTCTCTCTCCTGTGTGCAAATATCCTCATGTCTCCAATGAGAGCAGTTTGGGAGTTCACAGCCAGCACACATCTACGTCTATTTTTTAGAGCAGAAACCATAAGAGAGGAGCAGGCTGCCTAGGAGCTGTGGTTAGAAAGAAGTTTGCTAATGCAGCAAATGGTCAAGCAGGCAACACAAACTGATAGATGCCAAACTATTTGAAGCCTGATATGGAACAAAAGGCCTGCCTCCTCAAATGAGGGCCAGGACTGCAGAGCCCAGACAGAAACACATACCAGCTGGTCAGCCATGCAGAACGAAATCCCCCCAAAGACTAGTTTCATCATAAGCAGCAGCTGACCGATCACAATTGACAGGACGGCTGATGAGAGGGCTCATTCCTTGGGTTCCTCCCTTGGTCTCAGTCAACATGAGCTGCCACTTGTGTCATGAAGGCCTGCAGTACATGTTTGTGTGGCACAAACTCACATTCATGGGGAACCAGACCTATTTTTTTGGCACAGCCTACCATGAGGCAACAAGAAATGCCTGTTTCAAGCTGGCAGAAACCAGTGAAGTCAAAATCTCTGCATCCCAAAACATACCCTGAGCAAGTCAATTGTTTAGGGAACATGGATAGGTCTGCCCTAGGATTGAGTGGCACCTTGATACACAGATGTTATCCCATGGTGATAAATGCATGCAATGTAACATGTCTCCATCACTGCTGCCACAATTTTAGGCCCTACATTTGTCAACAGAGATGCCAACCTGGATAGTCATGCCTGTATTGTATTTGTGCCTTCATAATCCTTTCTAAACAGACTGCTATAGATATTTTAGTGGTTCAGAGGCGGAAATCTCACAGCCAACACATGACAGAAGACAGGAATACAGAAGGTCCTCGGAAGAAAAGAAATCCACAGGGACAGAGAGGACTTTCTTGTAAGGTGAGGACTTTAAACAGGAATGCAATAAAAACCTTTGATGTGAACACTTCTTTAGAAGGCTAGCGGGCTTCTCCAAATGCACCCAGGCTGCTGATCTAAACAAAGCATCCTGAAAAGTCCTTGTGAAGCAAGTGACAGGCTAAACACGCTTACAAAAAAGTGGATATGAGAGGGGAGCATGTCTGAGAGACACACAACAAAGAAATTAGCTGGAAAGTCTGATTCTATGTAGCAACCCTAATAAAAATTGGTGAATCACCAAAATACCTCCCAGAAAACAGAAATTTCAGCATCCACGTGTTTTTTGGTTTGCTTACATGTTGTGTAGAGCTCCATATTTACATAAAACCCATCCTCTCTCCTCCTCAGAAGATTCACACATTTTAAATTGTTTTGTAATTGTATTTCTTTGTAGTACCAGACAGTTTTAAAATAAATATCAGACAATCCAAGGGAACAAACTCTTCTTGAACCATTTCCCATCAGTGTTATTTTAATTAAAAAATAGGGAGGGCATTGGTGCACCGAGACTACGGCTGTTTGTACTATGAGCCTCACTCAGGAAACAAGCAATTTGTTATTATGGTTATTTCTGGCAACTCAGGCCATTACTGCTCTGAAACATAAAGAAATTCCTATTTCACCTCAAGTACTAGTCTTCAGATTTAAAATGTGTGTTCTAAGTCTTAATCTACAGGGTGTCCCACCTGACTGACTAAGGAAATAAATCCACACAGAGCACAGAAAAAAATTACAATAAGTTGCCTGCATCAATTCAAGCCATATTCATCAAATGATGGGTTATGAGTGCTGTGTACTGAAAATACACAGGAGCTGGGTATTGTAAATTCTAAGCTACTGCACATCATTTCCCTTTACCCCAGGTTCCTTAAAAAAAGGCTAGATCCTCATCTGCTGTCAATTAGTAGAGTCTCATTCAAGCTGATGCTGAATTAAATGGGCTAAAACTGTGCACCCTGACTCAAGGAGAACAATCTCTCCCTCACAACTGCAGCGGAGAAGCTCATCTTTGTTTAAACATTCAGTTTTACAAAGGCTTTAAAATCCACAGGCTCACAAAGACGGAATTTTGTAGGCATCAGTTTAGACTGTGTACACCAGATTTGGGGACGTTTATGTATACAACTGGCTCCTAAGCAGAGTGTACAACAAAATGTGTGTATGGGCAGTCTCAGTGGATGCAAATCTTGGCTGTGATTCTTTCCCTACACATCTGGGTCTTAATTACTTAACACACCCAGAAGTTGCTCTATGATATCCATTAATTATGGGGAGATAAAATGGAAAGCAGTATCCTTAAAATTGGTGGTTTTAAAATAGAGGATGTTCCTGCCCCACTGCTGAAGCACTTCTCTGTGCAGCTCCCCATTTATCATTCATGTAACCACTCTTCCCTGCTGCTGCCTTATAACCACCTCTGCTTGTAGGTCAAGGTAGCAGCTCTAAGACAATCAGGGAAACCTTGAAGAAAAGGGTAAGGTGAGACTATTTTTCATATTTCAGGCTAGAAATCTACATTATTTATTGAAAACATACCAGAGAAGTTAGTAAGCCTGTCCTTTACCACAGGATGCAGAATATCAAGTTTAAATATGGGAAACCCCATATTAAATGAGAAGTCTCCAACCCTAGGAGCTCACCCATAAAGTGGATTATTCTGTGCAGTCACAGAGGTTTTCTAGATTACTCGTTTTCACATGAGCTGATAGCTCAAGGGGATGTTCAGACAGTGAGTGCTTGATGCCTTTGAACCTGACCTACAACCAGCCAATCTCAGTTCAGACCTGACCATTGGCAGAAAGCAGGGAAAAAAAAGGAAAGAGGAGCCAAGTATGTTGTCATAGTTTGCCTCTGTCAAAGGAGTGTAGTTTGAGAGAAATCATACCATCAGAGCAGAAAGCTAAGATGGCACTGAAGCGAAATTATATGTGTGCTGGGGAAGGGAGAGAAGTTCAGAGATGTGCAGGGGGGCAGGGAGGTCTGGGGAAACAACAGTGGGGTGGCAGGGGACAAGAAGAAGGATAGGACTTGGAGTGGCACAGCCATGTTCCCAGTCCTACTGAGGTCCAAGGCAAGAAAATAAATGCCTCCCTCTCTTCCCTGTCTCTTCCCTGACCTCAGCGGGATCTGGGCAACCCTTGTGCTGAGTCCCAGCTAGTGAGGGTGGTGATTCTGTCATTCCTCATGGGAGCTAGCAGCAGGGCAGCCCTTTCCACCTCCCTGGTACCTTCTGCAAAACACAGAAATCAAGATTTAAAATGCACAGGATCAGTGCTTGCTTAGCACAGTGTCCCAAGCACTGGCAATGGCTCAGTAAGGGAGGCACCACTGACTGAGATGAATGCAGGAGTTCACACCCCTCACATCTCCTGTGTCTTTGCAGAGGGCATTTTCATTCAACAGAGTACCTCTCATGGAGATGAACAGGTTACTTCACAGTTCTTCAAAAAACTCATTCTCCTTAAAGGTCAAGAGTCCAAAATCCACACACTCAATTGGATTTCCTTGAAACTAATAGCACAACATAAATTTGCCGTCCAAATACATAAACTTGCCATCACCTGAGTGATTTACAAAATGCATTCCTAAAAAAAAATAAAATAAATAGTCTCCCTAGAGGTTGAAAGATTGTTTCAGGGGGCATTTCTTTGGAATCAAACTGGCTCCAGTCAAAACACATAGTCAGTCCCAGAACATCCATCACGGCTGGTGCGTGGTACCTGTCACCTCCTCGTCAGGCAATGCAGAGCAGGGAGCTTGGCAAAGGCTTCAGATCTACAAGGAGGATCTAATCTCACACTGGGATGGTGTGGCCCTAGCCTGCCCACGGGGCGGCTATGGTTGATTCCCTGTGTCAGCTGGAGGCTGAGGCCTTGCTCCCATAAACAGACCTGGCTGATTACCAGCCTCAGAATTTGGTGGTGGCTAACACATGTTTCTTCACCCTACCATGTGCATGTGTTGGGGCCTGGAAGGGTCCTGACACTAGTTTTTGCTGCATTCAGAGATGTTTTGAGGGACAGCAAGAGAAATGAGGCTGAAAAACTGTAAGAAGTCAAGCAACACACATTAAAGACACAGTCCCCCCCTTCACTGGTGGGACAGGGAACAGACTGAAGCAGGTTGCTAGGCTGGCAAGGAGGGAATGTGATAAAGCAAGCCTGGCTGAAATTGGTTCGGGGGATTTCACAGATGGGTGACATACAAGGAATGCAAGATCTACTCATATGTGCAGTTAAATAACACCAGAAGCACGCAGAACTCTAGCAGGCGGCTGCCTTTGATGCATATATAGCAATAAGTGCCAGATGACAAGGACTTTCTGTCTCTTAAAATACTCATGGATTAAGAGGACAGGAAAGGAGGTGAGCTGGAAGTCATATCCAACAGATATGCATGACAGCAGGTTGGAGAAGGAAGAAGATTCACATGTTTAATGTGGGGTTTTTTGTTACATGTCTGTCATGTTAAGATATATGGAACTAGATCTTCTTGATGGTTTCCCCTCTTTCCACACGATAGAGAACAAAACCTCCACACTTATCACAATGTGACCAAGTTCCCAAGAGTGGGGAAGAAGCTCACAGCAGTCACACAGCCTCTATACCCAAGTGATAGCAATGTTTCTGCTACTCCTGTAGGTAAAGCACAAAAAAGACTCTCTTCCAGTTGAAGTATTTCTCTCTGTTAAGAGGGAAAGAAAATGAATGAATGAATGCTGCTTACACATTGTAAAGTTGTTTACAGCCAAGATGACCTTCCTAACTTGTTTGGTTTGGGTCAATTTGAAATAGCAATCTAAAAGGGAAACTTTCCATAACCTATTGCCAGTTACTTTAATCAGTGATTTCCAAAATGTAGGCCACAGACAGCTGGTTGGTCACATGTGGCTGGCACTCCTCCTTTCTCAATGCTACTTCAGCCCGAGCACCGCTAAAAATATACCAAATGATTTCCTAATATTGCATTCTCATGTGATCACTAGCTAGTGTTGAAATGGGCATGTAAGAAAACTGAAGATGTGAGAGGTGGAAGAGTCATGCTCCACATGTCGGGAGATGATAAAGGGAGGCATAGAACACTCAGGGGGAATGTGATCTGCAAAAAACAAACTCCCACTTAAGAAAGAAACAGATATTCAAGGCAATTGGATGCACTGGGAAATTATATCATTTCAGTTAAGGCTGTTGAGAAGGGTGTTTTTATGGTTTGTTGGTTTTTTACCCTTTTTTCTGTCTTTATCTGTAATCTCAACTCATCCTAGGACTACATACACTGTACCAAAGAGTGTGACTGCTCACTTAACATGGTGTGAGGCCTGGGCTCCAGGATGTTCTGTCAGACACCCAGTGGTACAGATATAACTTCAGGATATGGGACTGCTGACGGAGTAGTTAATAAACATCTGTGCTATCTGAGAAACACACCGTTTTGCCATTTGGGCAGCTGAGGTTGTGCCAGGCAGCTGCAGATCAAGCTGCATTTTTGTTGTAGGCACAACTTTCCACCTGCTTGCCAGTACCACAGATCTGCAGACTATTGCACGACCCAAATATTTCTAACTCCTTCTGACCACAGGCTGTATGCCTAGTGTGCTGGGGGAGGGGAATGCAATGTGGTGCAGCCATCTTGAGAAAGATCTGGATCAAGACAGATTTTTAGGTTTTTCATATCACCAAAAAAAAGGGAAAACAGGCCCGAGCAGTTTTCTTTGCAACATAAGTGATTCCAAAGTGGGTGTGGTGGTGTGTAAATCTTGAAATAAATTTAGAAAAAGAACTAGTCAAGTCTCAGTTTATGTTCCCTGACTATAACTTGCATTTGTTCTCCTTTACAAATAGGGGTGGTGCTGCTCTGAAGCCTCAGGGAACCCAGAGCCTTACTGGGGCAGTTTATTTGGAGCAGTAGACCAAAACGCAAGCAAAAAGCCACAGATCCCAGACAGTGGTTTCCAGACAGGCTAGGATCCTTGGGAAGGCTTCAGGGTGATATCACCCACAGACACGCCAAGAGCCAGTTCCAAGAAGATCTGGGGCTGCAGGCAGGACAAATAAAGCTCTCACATGCTTTTCAGCCAGGCAGCTGCATGTAGTGTAGCAGGAAACTCTTATGTACTATGTGACCAGGTCACAGACATAAACAAAAGGGCACTGAGAGACTGAGTCAACAGCCAGGTTCTCATGTCTATCATATTCATGTCACTAAAAATCAAATGTTCACAAGAGGAACTTGACATCAAATGTGCATACTGCAACATTTGCTATAAAGGGAACAGTAAAACATTCCAAAAAAGTAATGCAGTTGCAGAAGCTTTCCTGCTACTAAAACAATAGCTGAAGGGTAAGTTTTCAGCAAGAAGCAGACAGGAATTTAACCATGTTGCTTACGCTAATCCCCCTGAAAAGTGTCTTTAAAAGAATCCAGGAGTGGAGGACTGAACTGACCTATTCCTTTTAAAAGAAATAAACCAGGGGAAAAGAGCAGCAAGAGTTGAACAATTGCCTGAGAGAAGTGAGGGAAAGCATGTTAGGATCTTCTTGCAACACTTCTGGAAGAGACTTCTTCTACCATGCTGTATTTCACTATTCAACTTCTACTGAGAAATGTGGGTTACTGAATTCCCCATAAGAGGTATGAGGAAGTTGAAAAGCAAGAAAAGTCACTGTAAAATTACAGCAATGGGAAGGAGGAATGGAAGCAGGCTGTCAGAAACCATGTTGCCCAGTGTTACTGTTCACTCACATCCACAGCACAACAATGAAGGGAAGGAAACAGACTGGACACAGCATGGAAGAATCTGTTAAATGCATTATAAAATGCACTGCTGTAAGACTGTTGTTTTTCCAGAAGATTGTCTAGATTTGTGTTTCATTCTTGCAGGAATCCTCTTTTTTACACCAATGAATTCATCAATGTGAAAAATTTTGTTGACTCTGGTAACAGCACATATTAAATAAACAATGGGACTTTTCATTTGTTAGCATAGGAGGAGAAATTGTGTTGGGTCACAGTCCTGTTGTTCCTCTCCTGATTTCAAGGACGGCCAGAGCAGTAGGCAACAGCTTTCCTAGTACCACATGCAATTTTTTGCAGGAAGATTAGTAGAGTCCTCTTCCTTCTCCTCCTCACCATTGAAGACCTGAACAACTTAAGGAAACTTCCCAAGAAAACAAAGGAAAGAACATAATGGCAAATGGGGATGGCTGAGTTGTCAGTGTCCTGTGTTTGAGCAAGACCACACAGTGCTATAGGACAGAAGTGGGAGGACTTCTTCTATCATGTCCCTCTGGTAAGTGAGCTGCAGAAAGCATCACTGTAACAGCATCCTCTTGCAGGTGGAATTACAACTCGTCCTTGGGGTGAAAGTATAGGGTTAAAAGCTCACAGAAAGACTGGTTCCATGGAAAAGGGCCTAAGTCTGTCAGATAAGATAAGCATCTGTTTGTAGTCCTGCTGTTGGAATCAGATCTAGTCTCAGAAGTAGGAGAAGTGAGGTGTTACCTAGGGCAGGAGGTAGCTGAGGAGCGTAAGCAGTCTGGGCATCATGAGAAGCCAAAGCACCATTGCTTGTGCCTTGTGTGTGGGAAGATGACCAGCTGCTCAAATGTCTGCCCTCCATGTTTCTCTGAGGTCAGATTCCAACCAGGCTGGTTGCTTTGCAGGGAAGAAAATTTCAGTATATGGCTGCTTCTGTGGGGAAACTGCCCTCTGAGTAGAGATGACAGCTCCCTGTAAATTACCTTGTGCTTGTCCAGGATGGGAAAAAAGTTTTTTCTGGGCACCTCTAATCTGACTGTGTATGAAATGGCCTGTTGAATCATGTTATGACAACTGTCAATCCCAAGACAGTTATAGACCGTTTCCTTGTCAACAGAGGTTCCAAAATTTAGGAAGAACTTCAAGTGATCCGCTGAAGTTTACTGGCTGCCTTCATGTCAGCACCAAGATTGAAATACCAGACTAGCTGGCCTCCAGTCAAAGGTTCAGCCCCACCTATCCTATATATAGATTATTGTATCATATGCTCCCCCTTATTGCTATGCAACTGGGTGTCAGAGCAAAAACATAATTAAACACTGGAATTGGCCCCCACTGAACCAGATGTTAGGAATGTTTTTCTCCATTGCGCTTGTCTAAAATGTGGCCAAGCTCAGTAATCAATGATCAAGCTGTTATTATTTAAAAGGGTTTTGATCCTGATTTTTTAGGAAGGGAACTAGTTGCCATTAGGTCTTTGAAAAATCCTAAATAATTTGATTACAGTAGAAGCTGATTAAGCCTTCTTGTATCCAAGCCAAGTGCTGCCTCAAGCTGGGGAAGAAGCCTATAAACACAGTTGTTTCATAGCCAGTTATAACCCTGCTTGAGAAGACGAGTCAGTTCTTAACATCAGAGACTGGCCTCCTGTGTTTCTGCTGCCATCACCTAGATGTCAGCAGTTCTTAAGGAGTGCTCAAAGGCTTTTCTCAAGTTTTGGGATGACGGCACTACTTTTATACCTGGTCTAATCCTCCCTTCTAGTTCCTCAAACTGGTGGTCAAGATCCAATGCCCATAGACATTACCTTTATATGTGTGAAATTGTTATTTATGACAACATCTTGAAGGTGCTGAGAGACAATTATTTTAGTTGTGCCCTAAGGCAAGATCCTGCCTATAGTAAAACAACAGAAATTAGCCATTTATTTTGTTGATGCCTGTTGTATCAGGCATTTTTTTATCCTAGGGGTCTTGATCATCCTGATGACAAATCAGGGGAAAATTTGCTCCAGGTTGGAGACTTGTTTTCCACAGTGCCCCTCTCTTGCCTTATTATAACCAGTGAGTAAAATAGAGATATAAATTCACGCACTGAAGGAGTCTTCTTTCTCATGTTTTGTGCTTTTGATCCATACAAGTACCCAAAGAAATTGGTTTCCAGCTATTGGTTTAGCTCTTCTTCTTCAGAAAAACAGGCAAGACTGACACCAAAAAAACCCTGTGAGAAAGCAGGGCCTGATGGTACTATACTAATTTCCTGCTGATATATTTTCCCCTCTCTAATTTTTATACCTACACCTATTTTAACTGTATGTACACAAATAGAGAATTTGTCTGTTTGGGACTTTACGCTACTTTCATTACTTACAAAACTGCATAAAAAAGACAGCAAATCAATTTCATAGTCAGTGCTCACGCAGCAGGAGACAATTCATACTGACATCTGATACCTGCTGGCTGCTGCTTCCAATTATGCCAGATGCTGGAGAGCGGGGCTATCAAAATAACAGTGTCGATGGTGCAATCAAACTAGTTAAGATTCTGGAAGTGTATTGTGCTTAGTTCAGTGCGTTGTCAAATTCCCACCATAAGCAAAATAGTGACACCTACTCCTTTTTTGTTAACTTCTTAACTGGCAAAGAGATACACATTAATTCAATGTAAAGTTGCATCTTTGGATATATAGCTGAATCTACCCCGAGGCTCAATATCAAAAGATTGGAAGGAATGTGAATGAAAAGTGAAATAAACATGATAAGGATTTATAATAATACATCCTTACTAGATCCTACTACAAGGTTGCATTACAGCCCTGAAGGCAAGATCATGTGTACTGCCTGCCCAGTGTCTTGCAGTACACTAGGGAATGCTGCTGTCATCAGATCAAATTTGGTACCTTCCTGAAACTGGCTCACAGCTTATTGAGTAGGAGTAGTAGAATAGTAGGACAGGGTGTTGCTGAGCCATTAACTGATCAGCAGAGACAGAGAAGGCTACTTTCTGTGCAAGGCAGAAAGCAGAGAGCAGGTTTGGCTGAAGCCACAATGCAGCACAGCCATATAGTCTGTTTTCTTCTCATCTCCCTAGAAGCTAAAGGAGAAGCAAAAGACTATTACACCTACAAAGCACAACTTCCTTCACACTGCTATCTCACAGAAAGCCAACCAACTGAAAAAATTACACATACACACACAGAAGTAATACATTATCTCACATATTCCAATGCCTCTAGCATTCCCTGAGCTTCTGTGAAAAGATCTCCCTGAGGAGATATAGTCTTTTTTCCTCCTCCTTTTCCTTTCCTTTCCTTTCCTTTCCTTTCCTTTCCTTTCCTTTCCTTTCCTTTCCTTTCCTTTCCTTTCCTTT
>JANIJG010017447.1:0-16616 GCA_024611175.1 Megaceryle torquata | reverse complement strand
AAGAAAGAAAGAAAGAAAGAAAGAAAGAAAGAAAGAAAGAAAGAAAGAAAGAAAGAAAGAAAGAAGAAAGAAAGAAAAAAAAATTCTTCAGTTTAATGTAATTTTTTATTTCATAAAAGAAAAAAATAATCTTCTTTCTTGAACTTGCAGATCTGACTGCATATTTATCTTGCTTCAGTTGCATTTTTACACTCTAGTACAGATTGGATATCTCAGTGTCTATAGCTCTGCCCTTTACAAGAACTGCACTATTTAGCTGGAGAAATGGAAAGATGCTTAAGAAAATTTTCAGTTTGAAAGCATCATTCAGTCCTTCTCTCAATGTGCTTATGTAACTTAAATATTTTGAGTGCCTGGGAGTTCAAAGCTGCTAATGTGTTGTGTTTCTGAATGACAAATAGAACAGACTAAAAAACATCATTACACTGTTTTTTTAAGAAAGTTTCAGGGAAATTCATGAAGCTCTAAGTGAAACTCTACCCTGCTTTTAGCCATCCAAGTATTTCCTTCCTTTTACAGAGGGCTGAATGATTCATTGTACCCAGGTTCTCTGTTCACTAGTAGGTATGAAGCTGACGTGACTACATAACGCAGCCAGAGAACAGGAGCTCTTCTCAGACTGAGAATCTGAGAAACCTACAAGCAGCCACAGAGGGGAAACTTTCCTCCTCAGAATTTATTCATTATATAAGGTCTTGACAGCTGACAGAAGTGGTACCCATTTTAGTTAGTTAGGTGTATGAATTGCATTATACACATTTGTGCCAACAACCAACGAATTTTTCACTGGATGATATGCAGTGAAACTGGACCTGCAGACTGATGTAATAAGTAAATAATTTCATAAAACTAAAGCATTAACATTATCTATTTAAAAAGAGGTGTGTCTGCTGAAAATTAAGAGATCAAGTAGAAAAGATTGTATTTTATCACTCTATAACTTTACCTAAACCAATGAAAATCCCATATTCACCTCATTTCTCATTAATCCAAGGACAGAAATAGGGAAGTGACAGACGCTTATGGGTCAGTGACCTCACATCTCACCTAACTTCAACAACCCATTTGCTAAACCCCAATTTTAACCCACTCTCCTAGACTCTATCCTTAGTTTACAAAGAGAAGTATGCACTTCCAGGACACCTCTCTTTGGGTGAGAAGGGTCACCTTCTGGAGATGATCCTCGGTCTTACATAACTATAGAGGAAGTCTAGACCACCAAGCAAGCCAGACTCTTTACTTTTTGATAGCCACCACAGTTATGTGAAATGAATGCCCGTACAGTCTACCTATCTCTAGCATATGCTTTCTTTTTAAAATTTGGCAGCTCTTGTTAATTCCAGTATCTTCTATTGTAATCATCTTTTCTTACTACACCCAACTAAAACATCACAGAAAGTGTAGAAACTGGACTGGCAGTAGAGGGTTGGGAGAAGAAAGTAAAAATATGGCTAGGTAAGGGGAACCGCAGAAAAAGGAAGGTATGCTTATAGAGTTGTGTCAAAATGAGGAAAACAGAAAGAACTATAAACTCAAGCAGGCTGAACATAAAAGCAGGATATGTCATGTCAAAGCCATCTCTGAAGAAAACCTTGCAAAAGGAGTAAGAATTTATAATGTATCTTTGTCAAGCTTATCAGAAGAGGAAAAGTGAAGGAGAAACTGTACAGCCAAAAGAAGCATTCACAGAATATAAGACTACAGCAGAAAACACTAAATTATATATATTTTAATTTAAGTTCACTGTAGGGGAGCTTGGGAGGAACTTTATGGAGATCACATTAAAAGTCCTGACTGAAACTGATAGAAGTTATGGAACTCAGAAAGTTAATAAAGGACATCAATATGCTTCTCTAGTCATTGTTCATTCATAACATACCATCTGACTAGTCCAAAGAGTTAAAAATAAAAATAATTATTTTTATCTATCTGAGATGTCTGTGAACAAGTAATACAACATAGGACTTCTATGTCAAAAGGGAAATTAACTTTGGACTTACTAGAAAAGAAAATGCAAGGAATTAGACTGAGGAAACAAAGCAGTTGTTTTGCATGATAGACTCTCCATAGGACATAGAGCACATATGGCGTCCATACAGTGTTTGTACACTAAAACACGAAAGCAGATTCTTTGTCTTACCGCCAGTTTACATAGTAAACAAACAAGGCCATCTGGTGACCATATACTTTCACTATTCAGTTGACTTTCACAGTACTGAATAAGCTGGAGAGTATGGTATTCTCAACTGTTGAGATCTATGGTGGTTCACTATTGCAGATGAGCCTTAGCCTCTAAAGATGTAATAAAATGCAGTGAAATAATTATTCTCTGGAACTATCTGTGTGGAGCTCAAAGATGAGAAATCTACCTTCATGTAGTCATTGGGGTAGAGAATTCAATTCCTCAGTTTAAAAGAATATCTAGCTTAAAACTAACACCTCTGATTTAAAGAGATCCATTGCTAACAGCCTAAATAATTTATTTTACTTTTTAAAATAGGTTGCTCTTTGAGTAATTAAGATTAAGAGCATTTACACATATTTTGCAAGAAATTGTAATAGGAGGCCTTATTCTCCTAATTATTGACATAATTTACCATCGACTTAACACTACACAAAATATTGACCGGAAAGGTTTTACCCTAAGAGGCTGCAGTGCAAAACATAGACATTACTTTAGATTCAGTGGCATCTTTCATATTTTAATTATTTATCTGAGAAAAAAAAAATCATATTATAAACAAGTCCCTATGAAAGAGAGCACCTTTATTGATAAATACAGCTCTTTTTTAATGCATGTCTACACTGATAAACTCATTTTGAAATGTGTTGTACATACTTAAACATCATTTTGTTATGATTTTGTCAAGCTGTTCTAGTTTCCTTTTCTAATCACTAAGTGTCTCTCCCTTATTCCCTTTCTCTTCCCCTTTGGGGTGGGAGGGGGGTTAACAGAGGGGGTTAATAGGTCTAAGTGGCTGCACTGACCCTAAACTGTGACACTGTGTTTTTAGGTTCATCCTGTGTTTTTAGGTTCATCCTGTGTCTTGCAATTAGATCTATCTGAGTCCATTTTTTTTTTTTATCTCAGAAGGGAGTAATCTTTGCTACAGTTCTTTATTTGGGGGAGAGGAGTTGGCTTATTCTGCCATTTCTTCTTCAGAATTTTAATTTTCTTGCTTTTGTTTTCATATTTGTGTCTGTCCCTTCCCACTTATCCTGATTTCTCAGCTTTGATTTTCTCACCTTTGCCCAGCAAGTCCCCTCGTGACTGAGGGGACATAAAGCTTCACTCATTTTGATATCATTTGGTAGTTTCGGAGTGTTCTCAACACTGTCTCACATCCCCTCCTGAGTTCTTTCTATTTCCTTAGAAAGTCATCTCCCTTTTTTATTTTACTTCTCATCTTAACCTCCTTTTGTTCTTCTGTTCTCAGTTTTCCATCTGCTATAGAGTTTGTGATGTACATGACACCTTGCAGCTGTTTCTGCTCATTCATGTCTCTTGAGTATATTTGCAGTTTTTCTCTCCCACTGACCCTCATATTTATATGTGTACCTGTTCTCTTCAAAATATTTATAACTTAAACTTTTTATTTGGAAAGTCTTTTCTCAAATATTTTCATCAGTTTTATTTGACTCATCTCACTTTTTTGAGCTGTAAAGATCTTAACAGATCTTGGTAGTCATACAGGATGTCCACACTGAGGTGCTGGCATCAGGGACTGCAGGGCAGCCTCTGTGAGGAAATGCTGGGGTTGCCCTGTGCTGGACGCAGTCAGTTCCAGCCAGCTGTCACCAACACTCTGCAGGGCACAGCTGAACCCTGCAACCAGGATGCTAGCACCTTGGAGGTGCTCCAAGTGCTGGAAGAGTGATTCCTCTGCAGCCCATGGAGAGGACTCCATGCTGAAGCAGGTTTATCCTGAAGGACTACAGACCATGGAAGGGACTCCATGCTGGAGCAGGGGAAGAAGTGTCAGACAGGAGCTGCTACGGACTGACCACAACCCCCAATAATTTAAATTAATTTCCCCTGGTTTGAGTCTGTTTGCAACTGATGGTAATTGGTAAGTAATCAAGATCCTTGTCCTTATCCTGACCCACAAGCCTTTCCATCTTATTTTCACCCACTAGCCTGTTGAGAAGGGTGAATGAAAGAGCAGCTCCAGACAACTTCAACCCACCACCTTCAACAGTAGAACAGAGAGACTTCCATGCCATAGAAAGAAACTTAGGGAAGTTTACAAAATAGTGCTATTTTGGGGATAAAAAAATTCTCAACCCTCCAATGAAAGCTTAAGAGAGTGGGGGAAATATGGGATTTCACTTTTGCCATAGGCAGGTGTGATTTCTAACACTTTTTTTTTTTTTTTAAAGAGGAAATAAAATACAACAAAGACATCATAAGAGATCACCTATGAGAAATATTGTAAATTTTCTGTTTGTGTTCCTCTAGTTGAGCTCTGTTTGAAGTATTTAAACTTTTTAGTGATATGAAAATAGTATTATTTTGTAATACATACTTTCACCAGCAAGCCTTATATAGACTATAAAGTTTAGTAAGGGAAGTATTAATTGACATGGCTAAGTAAAGGAATTCCCATTTGAAACAAAAATTTTGGGTTTTTTTCTAATTCTTTGTATCTCATTTGCATTTAGTGAGAAATAACTTCAACTAACATCCCCCCGCAGACAGTCTCTTAAGACTATATTTTTCCCTTTATGCAATGTGTTATTCCTTGGAAAATAAAGCAATACTGATTCAAAATAGTACAATGCTGCAAGAATTATTTTTTTTTTCATAAGATGACTTCTTCCTGAAAATTAAATGAATACTTTTGTATAGATTCCTAATTTGTAGGTGCTTTTAATGAAATAGAACATGAGAGACTACAAATTCACATCTTCCTTTTGAAAAAAAAGAAATTTATTTTTATTCTGGTCTCCTCTTCCTTACATTTTTGAGCTCCCTGATCTACACAGAAACAGAAACTGCAAATATAAAATGTGGAAAAGGGCTTGAGGATTCTGGCGGACAAGAAGCTGGACATGAGCCAACAATGTGCACTTGCAGACCAAAAGGCCAATTGCATCCTTGAATGCATCAAAAGAAGCATGGCCAGAAGATTGAAAGAGATGAATCTGCCACTCTGCTCTGGTGAGACCTCATCTGAAGTACTGCATCCTGCTCTGGAGCCTACAACACAAGAATGGCATGGACCTGATAGAGTGGGGCCAGAGGAGGGTCACAAAAATTATCAGAGGGCTAGAACACCTCTCCTACGAGGACAGGCTACGAGGATGTGGGGTTGTTGAGCCTGAAGAAGAGAAGGCTCTGGGGTGACCTTATAGTGGCCTTCCAGTACCTGAAGGAGGCCTACAAAAAGCTGAAGAGGGACTGTTTGCAAGGGCACATAGTGATAGGACAAAGGGCAATGGTTTTAAACTAAAGAAGGGTAGAATTAGATTGGACATTAGGAAGAAGTTCTTTACTATGAGGATTGTAGAACACTGAAAAGGTTGCCCGGGGAGGTGGTGAAGGCCCCATCCCTGAAGACATTCAAGGTCAGGATTGATGACACTCTGAAAAACCCGACCTAGTTGAGGATGTCCCTGCGTACTGCCAGGGGGTTGGACCAGATGACCTTTGGAGATCCCTTCCAACCCAAGGCATTCTATGTTTCTACGATTCTCTGATTCTATTACATGGCATTGCTCACGCAAACAAAATCACGTATTAGCAGAGAAAAAAATTAGTTTAAAAGCAGAACTACTATTTTAAACACACAACTTATTTAATAATATCAGTGGGGAGATTAACTATGTTGAATTCCTCTAGTGTGAGAGGGAGCTATGACATATTCTCAAAGTTGAATGTTAGCCTAATAAGAGATGAGGAATTAATTCACAACATTCACATTTTGCTTTTCTCAACAAGCTGGTGTGACCTTTTTTTTTTTTTTTTTACATAAATAGAATTTTTTTAAAACTATTCATATTAATCAAACAACTGGCCAGTTACAAATAACGATGACAAATAACTGGCAATGCTGATGTTACATCAGGATGCAGAACCTAGTTAAAAGCAACAAAAAATAATTGCCAAATTTACATTCAGAGAGATAAATGACAAAGTAACTAGCTGGTCAGTCTGCAAACAGTCAATTTATATGTTGCCCTAATGAAAGTTTCAGTTTAATATATTAAGTGCAGGAGAACTGTAAGGCAATTTCAGTTATATCTTCTGAGAAAGATGTAATATTTTGGAATGAAAAATTCCAACTTCTTGTAAAGATATTTGGTTTTGATTTCCAAATGTTAATTTGCTTCTGAGAAAATGCAGTACAGAAAATAAAATCCTCACAAATCCTATATAACACTAGGATTAATCACATATTGAGTAATAAATACTGACAGTGCACAAGGACAGGAAGCAGCCAAGACATCCATTGCACTTTTTCTCATGCAAGAACTGAGGAGAAGGTCTGAGTTTTTGTAATGAAATCTAGGTAACCATTTATCAACTCTTCTACTTACTTCTCCTTCCCTTCAGGTGTCCATTTTGGACATGCTTAACATAAGTAAATGATGTCATTATAGTGGGCAAGTATCTGTACAATCTAGAGTAGTTCACTAGGTTTCATGGTCAGATATAACAGTAATGTTGAAGCTGTGACAATGGCTTAGCTTCAAGTTTATCAGAACAAGGGCCACATATGTATCTTAAGTGCAATTCTAGATCAGATTCCTGGATCATTATGCTTCTATAGTGGGATAGTTCCCTCTTCAGTTTCATAAGTTAAGAAATTAATTTTAAATGGAAAGTTACACCCATGCCTTTGATCTGTAAACATATTTGGCTGCTGACAGTTGTTGGATTCCACTAAAAGTTTCAGCTTTTCCAGATGTTACTTTTTAACAGGAGGTTTAGACACAGTGAGTAAACACAATCAATGGCTCTTCATCTAGTCATAAAGAGACAGAAGGCAAAAGGAAACAAGGTCAACTTGATCCAAATTAGGGTGATTTCAGAATAAAGCTGATCTGTTGATTGAAAAATTAATATTGATAAAAAAGGAGAAGGAGACAAAAAGAAGCCTTAAAATAATGCCCTATAATCCTGAAGCAATGTAGAGCTTTACAATACCTTCCAAAGGCCATATTTTTTGCTTAAATTGTACAATGTGGAATGTAAATGTAATGCATTTTTCCTGTTGTTGAAGCAATACAACATTTTTACAGCATAGATTAAAGTGAGACATTAATTAATTATACTAGACCTTCATTCATTGCTAGTTATTACAGTGATGACAAGTTTTTTGCTAATTCTTCACCTAAAAATTGGAGCTTTGAACTAGCAGTAGAGAACTTCAAAGACAAGAAATCATTTTCGTAACAATGTACTTGTGGTTACAGAAAGGAAAGCTGCAGAAGGATTTTCAGTATCTCTCCCCTGTGCTTGAGTCTTGTGGAATGGAGGATTGTGTTTAGGCGCAAATTTCAGATTTATGGCAAATCTGAAAAAACATGAGGTTCTGAAACTTTGAGTCCATGCCACAATTTAGCATTGTGCAATGCATGTCCCAATCTTCATGATTTCAGGGGATGCTCATCTTATCCAATGTCAGTGCAAATTATATACCCCATCTGACCTTGTAGAATCAATACAGAAACAATGCCAACCAGGGTAAATAGGTAGGGAGCTCCATCTTGGAAGGACACCAGTGATTCCTGCTAATGAAGAAACTGAGATGGTAGGCCTGGTCATATAACTTAACAATGGATTAGAAATAACTTGTACCTATTAATTCAATGTTCAGAGTATGGGTGAAGGAGAAGGGAAAGCTTTCACCTGTCCATTCCCTGACCTTAATTTCAGTACACAGTTCACCTAAGATGCCTTCTCCTACTCAGTACTGAGATGCAGTGCAGACATGTACCCAACTTCCAAGGTTACATGAAATCTTTGTCTTCTCATATAATCATAGAATGTATTAGGTTGGAAGGGGCCTATAAAGGTCATCTAGTCCAACCCCCCTGCAATAAGCAGGGACATCTCAACTAGGTCAGGCTGCTCAGATCCTCATCAAGACTGGCCTTGAATGTCTCTAGGGATGGGGCATCCACCACATCTCTGGACAATTTATTCAGTGATCTATCACCCTCATATTAAAGAACTTTTTCCTAGTGTCTAACCTAAATCTACTCTTTGCTAGCTTAAAGCCATTACCCCTTGTCCTTGTTCTCTTTTACGATATTCATGTGTACACATTAGGGTGCATACCCTGTGTACTTTCTATGTCTATAAAACAAGGAGGAGTGACTGATTTATGTGATCAACGAGCTTCTGCTTTACGTTATATTTTTCATGAAACTCCACAGACTTCCCACAAAGATCCTGGAAAAAATATATTCTCACAAAATGTAAAAGCCACTATAGCAGGCAAAGCCACTTGTGATCTTACAAGTAGAAGAAACAAAGGATGCAAACGTATTGTTGAACAGTCACATTATTCAGATTTCAGAGATGGACAAAGGACTGGCTTGAGATTTGTTTTGGCAGAAGCTGCCTGCTCATGTCCAATATCTCACTCTTAACGCAGCATAACACAAGTTAGGAAGGCAAATTCTTTCAGCCACAGCAGAAATTAGCCTAGTTTTGTGCTGGAGAACCTGACAAAACAGAATTAACACATCTCTCACCAGACCATCCTTCACTAAGTGATATTTTCTACCCACAAAGCAATCTAATTCCAGCTATAAATTTTGTTGTCTATGTTCAGAATACTTAGCAGTGAAATACAATGGCAGACAAGAATTGCTACAGTTGTTATGATGTTTGCTGAAAGTGATGATGAAGAAAATGTTTACCTATACCCTTTCAAAGGTGGCATACTTCAATGAGACTAATCTGTTCTGATATTCAGTGCCTACCTTTTGGATAACCTACTATAAACCAGTAGCTTTAAGAGGCTTCTTGCCCAGAATTATAAATATGGGGTTTTTTTGTTAACATGTGCAACACATAAGAGTGTGAGCTGTTCCTTTTCTGATCTTTTAGTTGTCACTAGGATCCTTCTCATACTTCTCTTAATGTAAATTTTGTTGACAAAAATGAACCCACAATAGTGTGGAGAGAAAATGGACGTTGAATTAATTTTCCTGGGGCTTTATGTGGGTCTGAAGACATGATTCAGAGGGATTCCTATCATCACAATTCATCATTACACTTGGCTTACCATTTTTTGTTGGAGCTTTTTTCTTTTATACCTTCAGGATGCAGATGCCTCATATTGTGCTGCAGTGCATTTCAGGTTCAGAGCACTGTAGTATGACTTAGAGCAAGTAAGACACTTTTTTACTTTCTCTCCTTAAATAATTGCCTTCAAGCATCTGCTGTGTGGAAGAACGTTAATGGAATTTATTTGAAAATGAAAAGAGATACCTAGATTTCCTTAAAGGTTACAGCCGTATCCAAAAATTGCACACATGGGATACAATTTTTAAACACCCATATATCTGCATAAACATATGCAATATTAAATAGTTTAAAGGGCTGACATCTTTTGATGAATGCATAAAATCATTGTGAATGCATGTGAGAAAGGAATGCAAACTAAATAATTCCAGCAAATTCTATTGGTATGAAGTGAATGATTGTATGCAAGAGGAATTACTTTTATTTTGACTATGTCAGGTACTATATTACATGCAAAATGTAATTTTTTTGTCTTATGGATAAAGCTGTCTGACAATTTGGATTTGTACCCTTTGGCATGATCCATTTTGTTAATTTTATTGGCAATGTTATAAGGTGAGAGGATCACTTAACAAAAGCATAGTATGTAGTTTGTACAAATTTACTACATTTCTTGTGAAACTGCCATTCTTTATTAACCAACACACTGCTTTTATGCTGATAGTATGCAGCCTCCAAATTAACTTCTCCAGTTCTGTTCTCTACTATAAGGAGTATTTTGGTTGGCATTAGAAATCATGGATAATTGTCTAAAGTAGGCAGCACTGATTCTCAGAGGTGGCCCAAAGAACACCAACTGTAACAATACAGTTTTCTGTTCTGTAAAACAACTCAGACTGCAGCAGACAAATATTTTTTGTCCTTGGTGTTTCTGTGTGTCCTTGCCATTTTCTGAGTTTCATCTGTCTGAAGGATGAGGTACATTTAGCATAGCATCAGCATCCTTGTTTACTGGAGCAGAGAGCTGTTGCACAGTAGCTCATGATTCATAGCTACCACTCCATTTCTGTCACCTATGGGAAATATGGCTACTACCAAAAAATTCTGGATTATTTTCTGGGAAATGTTGATAAAAGTTATGAGCATGTGAGATACAAAGATAATGAATTAGTGAGCAGATCAATTTTATAGCACATACCAGTGGCTAATTGTATAAGTATCAGGCAACCTACCTGGAAATCATGTTTCATGTGAGATAAGGCATGTGGCACGACTGTCCACAAATAAACAACTTTGTGGCTGTCATAACTGTCAGGTTGAAAAAAGCTATGGAAGTCTTCTACCGAGGAGAGTTCAAGCTACCCTTGATTTATTTTTTTTTTCCCCAGAATTCATCTTCCTGGCATCTTTCACTGGCTTTATTCTGGCCTAAGGGAAAAGAACAATCTGTTAAAAAAGAAACCTTAGAAATTACCCAGATTAGTGTTTGGCCTCCACAATGAACTATTTTGAGGCACAATGGGCACAAATGGAAATGCAGAAGGTTCTGTCTGAACATGAGGAAATACTTTTTCACTGTGGGGGTGATCGAGCACAGGCGTGGGTTCCTCAGGCAGTTTGTGGTGTTTCCATTCTTGGAGATACTAAAAATCCATCCAGGTATCCTGGGCAACTGGCTATAGGTGTTTCTGTTTGAGCAGGGAGGTCTGGACAAGATGAGCTCTGGAGGTTCCTGACAACATCAGCCATCCTGATTCTGTGACACTGCCTTTCTACATGCCTCTGATCTGTGTCAGGAAGGTACAGTGTTTAACAAAATATGGGAGATGTAGTTAATTAACACTTTACATCATCAGTACATGTAAATAGTGTATGCTGCCCTAATGCCTGACTTTAGAGACAGTGGGCTGTGAAGAGATAAATTCCCAAAGAGAACAAAGAATCTTGGACTAGATACAAGCAGTATGTGACATCTGTGTCTGTCCATAAGGACATCTAAGGCATCCTAGTAGTCCCGAGTATCAACTAGTATCAATGGAAGAAGTTGCACCTTCGTCACAATGCATTACAGATCAAGAGAATTAAGCATTCCAGATGTCTTAAGAAAGTTTACCTTGGACAAGTGACACAAAACTCGCAAGTCAAGTAATGAGATATGAACTGAAAGAATTAAGTCCTTTGCACAGCTCCTCAGGGAAATAGGCTTGACAGATTTGAAGGAAAGAGCAAGAAACCTATAGGCAGCTCCCACTCCCCCCATAGATATACTTATAGAAATGTGTGAATAAAGAAAAAAGAGAAAAAGAGCAACAAATTTACTGACAATGCTGAATGATATCACAAAGACTATCCATACACACACACTATTTATGATTAAGATGCTTCTCTACTGTCTTTATAAATAGGATCTTTCCCTTGATAGGTCATTTTGGAATAGTTTCAGAGACTACTAGCCTGTTTTGCTGGGTCTGTAATTATTTCCAGAATTGACATCAGATCCAGTTTTAACAAGCACTGGCAAGGTAAGCAATGATGTGCCCCAAACAATAGACATATTCCCAGAGTCTTAAACACACCCAGTCCTGCTTAAATTGACACATGATGCAATTTTTCCAGCATATTAAATTTAAAGTCATTTTGAAAAGAAACAGATCAAAACCTATTGTGCCAATGATGTAGAAAGTTTCAATAATCAGAGAAAAGATCTGGTTTAAGGCTACTAAAGCACTGACCAAACTTGCCCTTACTTTTATGTTCCCAGGATTGATGCTTTGCATTATTTCTGCTTTGTTTATTTCCATTCCAATATGAAGGTTATAAAAAGTATGGCAGGTATGTAAGAATTTTTTTATAATTGGTCCAAACAGGAGAACCAACAAGGAAAAATGATGGGTTAGCTAGGCTATATTCTTCTCAGACTCCCACATTAGTGCAAAAGGAAAAGTGTTCAGTCAGCTACATTACAGGATTGTATGTACCAATGACAGAGGAATCAGACTAGACATCTCTTCACTTCTGAATACTTTTTTGTTTTTCTTTTTAGTAAAATAAGTATTGTTCTTGCCATGTCTGAAACAGATGGAGGCATAGTGGCTATACTGTGCATACATTAAATGTTAATTTGAATAGTGATTCTATTACTACTAGAGGATTGATTCCCTCTGTACTTCATGGAAAAGGCACTACAGCTCTTTTCTGTTACAATCTATGCAGTCATAATATGACCACATATGTGCAGTGTTATGTCCAAAATGTTCACATGTCCAAAAAATCCAGTATCATTTGGTCTAAAGTGAGTCCAAACTTTTCCTTTCTAGAATGTCTACACAAACACTAAAGCAATACAATACCTTAGATATATTTGAATTTTGTAACAGATGCCTAACAAGGGGGGTGGATACCTAGCACTATTTTTCAGACCTATCTGAGTTCAGGTCTCAGCAGCGAGGATAGGATGGGTTGCATCTTGTTGGAGCTCTTGTAGAAATTGAGCAGTAAGTTTTTAACCAACCACAGGAATCAACTGGGTGGAGAATTTCAGATCACTGCCAACCAGAGCATCGCAACGTTTTGTTCACGGACTGAACTCCCGCCTGCCTTATGGTTATGGAGAACAATACCAGGAAGTTTATGAAGCCATCCAAAACATCTGGCTTGGCGTCTTGATATGTTTATGATAAAGTGTGGGGGGGATAGAATATGGCAAATATTAAAACTTTTCTGCTGTTGTTTTCCAAGTAACATTCTCCTCTTGTTTTAATCAAACTGTAATTCTGTGTTCATAGAATATTCTCGATTTTTTTTAAATGTCAGAGTAAAAATGTTCATTTTGTTCCTCATAAAAAGTTAGAATCTTCCTGTCTACATCAGATAAATACAATATATCTTCCCTTGTGCAAAACCATCAGGAAAACTTCAAAGTTGAGTTCTATTAGAATTGGAAAATATAGCAAACATGGTCCCAAGATTTTTCTTCAGTTTCTTCATTAACTATTTTCCTCTTTGACTTTAGGAAGAGGTGATGGTTTGGGTTTTTTCTTTATTTTTTTTACTCTTTAATCTGGAGTCTTCTGTTCCTGTCTGTGTCTTCTAAAGGGACTGAAATAAAAAAATAGATGTGTGAGATATAATTTCTGAGTTTCATGGGTTTATTGTAGGTTTGTCTCTCTTATTTTTTTACAAAAAAGATAAAATGGGGATTCCAGGCATTAGGAAGCCTGCCATGTCTTGCAACATATGAAGGACTGCAGAGGGAGAACTGCAGAGTTTATTAAAACTGAGGCAGAATGACTACAATGGCATTGTGCATTTAAGTACTCAGATGCCAAATCTAGCAATTAAAGTAGTATCTACCACTATTATTTTTCATGACTTTCAGTGGGGGATTTCCTACAAAAGCTTCACTACTGACTGAGTGTCACTGTTCACTACACATGGATTTAATAAAACAAAGCTGGAAAATTAAACTCAATACTGAAAACAAAAGACATCATTAATGGTCTCAGTACAGTTATAATATGAACATTTACGTCCTGTCTTGAGTGAGAACAGAACTAATTCTGTCAAGTGATTTGACTTTTCAGCTTGGTTCTTCTAACTGCACTGTCTGAAGTTAGCAGCATGTTTTCAGTGTCTGCTTCTTGCAGTGGTAACACCTGATGTTTAGAGTTAGTACCAAGGATTTGTATACTCACCAAGATCACTGCTAAATCTTGTGTACCACGTTATGGGGTGCAGAAAGTAAAGACTGCACCTGCAGGCAAGAGTAGTTGGGACCACTAAATTGACCAGTGAGGTATTCCATCCCATATATATAAGTATAAAGATAAGGGATCATGAGGGTAAGGGTGCTCTTCACCTCCTCTTCAATGACCAGAATTCAAGGAGGACTCCATCCATTCTGCCTTCATTCCCCATCTGTGTGTTCCTGAATCCAGTACCAAAATCCAGCTCCTGAATAGAGTTTCTATCTGCCACTGGTCCTAATCTGGAAATTCCTCAGTGCCTGCTCCACAGCATTAATAGAGATTATTTCAACGTATAAAACTAAAGTCAAATAGGTATCTTTCTGTTTGCTATAGTTTATGTTTACACTAAGTATTTGTACTCTCAATATCTAACACTGTGCTGTCACTGCCACAGCAAGGAAGTTTGTCCTTGCATTAAGGTGGAATCTCCAGTGTTCCAGCTTGTGGCCATTGCCCATTGTCTTGTCACTGGGCACCACTGAAAAGATTCCATATGCATCATCCTTGCACCCACCCTTTAGCTATTTATAGACATTGATAAAGCCTCCTCTCAGCCTTCTCTTCTCTACGCTAAATAGTCCCAGCTCTCTCAACCTTTCCTTGTAAGAGAGATGCTCCAGTCTGCCAATCATCTTTATTGTCCTCTGCTGGACTCTCTTCAGCAGTTTCCTGACTCCCTTGAACTGGTGAGCCCAGTAATGGACACAGTATTCCAGCTGTGGCCTCACCAGGGAAGAATAGAGGGGGAGGA
Organism: Megaceryle torquata; assembly: GCA_024611175.1. NCBI lineage: Eukaryota > Metazoa > Chordata > Aves > Coraciiformes > Cerylidae > Megaceryle > Megaceryle torquata. Next base: position 1,915 of record JANIJG010017447.1, on the reverse strand, counting down.
TGACCTTCTTTGATCTACTGGCCACAATCTTAATGCACTCCAGAAAACCATTTGCCTTCATGGCCACAAGGGCACATTGTTGGCTCATGGCTAACTTATCGTCTGTCAGTACTATGAGATCCTTCTCCTCAAGGATGCTTTCCAGCAGGTCTCCCCCTAAGCTAGATTGATGCATGGGATTGCTTCTACCCAGGTGCATGGCCCTACATTTGTCCTTGTTGAACACCATTAAATTCTGCTCTGCCCAACATTCCAGCCTGTCCAGGTCACGCTGGATGGCAGCAGAGCCCTCTGGTGTGTCAGTCACACCACCCAGTTTTGTATCATCACCAAACTTGATTTGAGTACACTCTGTCCCTTCTCCATTCTAAGGAATGATCAAAGTAAATTTCATCAGACTTATATATTTTTTAACCTTTTATGAATTAGAGAAATACTTTTTAACATTCTTATATAATAAAGGTGCAGTCTAGAGATTGGTGAAACTTGTCTAGGAGTTTGGGGTCAGACTTCTTTCTTCTCAATCCATTTCAAGCACCTGAATCACAAAAGCCATGCTCATATAATAAGAAAGTGAGAGAAAAAAAAAAAAAAAAAGCCTGGAAAAGCTAGGAAGAAGTATTGGGCATAAATAATTTTGGTAGGCCATGAATAAATATAAGCAAAGGAAAATAAAAAGACAGTTAAACTGGCCCATCAACAGAACAAGACCTAATTATTTGAATTTCTGAATTGTAAACTATTTTATAAAACTGAAGGTCCTCTATATACTGTGGTTCATTCTTCTGTAAGGGACTGTCTTGATTCATAAAGATACATTGAGCATTTTTGTCCATAATCTCAAGAAACTAAAAGCAATGAGTTAGAAGAAAAATTAGAAGCATTCTTTCTTCATCCAGGAATATGATCTAGAAAGCAAAATGCATGGCAGTATTAACAGTGACCAGGGCTAAGACTTTGAGCACTTGCATTGTGCATGGTTAAACAGCAGAGAACATCTGGACCCTGGTAAACAGACTTGTAAAGGTAATTATACTTCCCACTCTGAAGCTGATAGAAATACAGTAAGAATTACAAAAACCTTTCTTCAGTGACCTTATCATGCCTTTCCAAGTGTGCACAGGGAAAATAGCACATTGAAAGGCATGAAGGTAGACTCTGACTTTGAATCAATGTGAACAAAAGGAGAAAAACATTTTTCCCATATTAGTTACAAAACAGTTACAAAACAATAGCTATAGCAAAAGTACATTCTCTTTTGGACTTCAAAAGGTACATTTGTCTGTTTATGTTTCCTACAAAAGATGATTATAAATGCATGTGCTTAACTGTTCCCTCTTCCCCCAATGTCTTCCTAAGCAGTAAATTATACTGTGTCCATAGTTCTCTAAAGTGTAAATCAGCTTCCACACAATAAAATTAATGAGCAGTGTTGCTAAGAGCCAGTTGTGCCAGCCTAAATGAAATGTCTCATGGAAGCTTGGACTTTGGACCATTAACCATGGCTAATCAACATGACTAGTTTCTACACAGAAACAGATGTCCCTTCAGAACTGACTTCATGGTTTTTAGTATGCTTGTACCAGGAGTTACTTTAAAACAAACTTTACACATTACTCTGAATGGTCAAGATGAGTGGTAATATTGATTCTTTCACCTTTTATTTTTATTTTATTCAATGATATTGCTACTCACTATGGTAGCTGAAGACAAGAGAGAAGATCTATTCTTTTGTTGTAATAGGCTACATTTACAAGAGCTTTCTACACGTGTCTTGCTAAATGTATAGTATGTCTAAAAGTACACAAAATATGCCAAGGTACTTTTTTTTTTTTTTTTTTTTTTTTTTTCAAAAAAAAAAATTTGTGCCTTTTTTAAAGGGTCTGGGGAAAAGAAAAAAAAGAAGGGAGAAGAC
>JANIJG010017446.1:18006-31673 GCA_024611175.1 Megaceryle torquata | reverse complement strand
AATAAATAATATTTAAAATAATTTAAAAATAAATAAAATTAGAAGTTCATTTGTGCAATAATTTATTGGTGGATTCAGAATTTGATCCAAGCTTTCAAGTGTAATTCAGACTACATGGATTATTCTGATTAGATGCACCTTGATCTTTCACAATATCATGAATTGCAGCTGTGTGTTTTCTCCTTCCTTTCTGTTTTGTTTGGAATAAAATGGATTTCAGATGGTATAAAACAAGAAAGAGAGCAGGAAGAAGATTGACCTGGATTAATAAGAATTTAGTATAACCTGATAGTTCAAAATACAAGGTCATGTGTTTAGAAATTAATGGACTAACAAACAGCTGCTGTAATCTTGGATAAGATCATAAAGGGGTGACATCAGAAGAGTCATCACAGGATGATTAATACCAATCATAAGGTATTGAAAATCAGATTTGGTCATAGAATGTTTTAGGAAAAGTTCTCAGGAAACAGAGAAGTATTGCTTTTGATTCACAAGATACTGTCAGTGTTTCTTTTGGAATTTTACATTTTCTTTTGAGTTATTTACATTCAGAAAGGTAAATGTAGCTGAATGAATACACTAAAGAGCAGACAGAAAAAGCACATAGTTTGGTTATCCTAAGAAGAAGAACGACCAGAGATATAAACAGTTCAGAAAAGATCTTAAAATAAAGAAAATTGGTGTTCTGGGAACAGATGGGTATAGACTAGTTGTGAATAAGGAATTTCGAGGCTCTCACAAGGGTTTTCAATGGGAATGGGGGAGTCAATAACCCTATATTGTTTTAAGATGGATTGTGATACCAAAAGGAACATATAGTGTAATTATTCATGAAAACATTTGGATTCAATAAGTCAGGAGTTTTTTTCAAACTATAGCTCTCTAGTCTAAAGTATGACCTGAATTTAGAGCAGCCTAGTCTTTTAAAACTGTCTTCTGGTGTCATCTTTATTAACCTCAATTGCTTCTTCAGCATTATAGTAGGTTATTTCACCTGCAAATGAGATTCAGAATCCCTAAAAAATTGTTGGTATTTGAAATGCTTGTGAAGGATTTCACTGAGAAGAAAATAGCACTGTTTCAGCATTGAAATTCAGAATCAAGTGACACTTCACACTTTATTCTGTTAATTTTAACAGAGTTATGCTGTTGTCTTTAAATGTGTAGAACAGAGAGAATTTTACATATTCAACAGAAACAAGTATGAGACATCTTAATCAGGTGTAGTAGTCTATGCTAATCTATTCCTACTTTACCTTTCTTAATATGATACATTGAAGAAATTAATGCTTTTTTTCATGGATTATCCACGTACAGTCCTCATGACAAAACTTACTGATATATCTACCGCTCTTCTAGAATCTACTCATTGTGAATATGCTAAACCAACATTGCATTAACAGGTTTGCTAAATAAAATAACATCAGCCAGAGAGTTTGCAGATTTCTCAGCTCTTAAAATATCTAATCAAGAGAACTGCACTCATGCATTTTGGCACTAGAGTTATAAATTATGCATAACACAGCATAACATTAAGGCATTAACATAATTTAACAATACCAATCTATCAGTTCCTAAGTAAAAGAAAGAAAGGTGTTGAATCTGAGTGTCTTTACTTGATTCACCTAGTTTCTACATGTTTAAGATTTATAGTAGCAAGAATGATTATTTAAAAGTTTTAGATCTTTGCTAAAATGTCCTTACTTTTCTTCTCTAACTGTATAATACTTTTTTTTTTTTTTTACATACAAGCCTTCATTTGTTTTGTTTTGGTTTTTTTTTTTCATTTCTTTGTTTGGATTTTTTCAAATGATACACTATGTCCTTTTTAACCTACACAACTGTACAGTTAACTAAGACTAGCTGCTTTAAACAGAAAATAAATCTGTGGATTACACCTAATTTCATTTTGATTGTTTCTTAAGTCACAGCAACCAGGTTAGCTAACATTTAGCAGAGGAAAATAAATAATATTTTTCTTCATGTGTCATGATTGTCACACTAATAACATTCCTAGTTGTTCTGAAATCTCAGCAGAGTGTTGTTCCATTTCAAGCATCTAGCCAAGAATATGGAAAATAGTGTGAGCTTGTGCATTTTTTTGCAGACTTGGAAACACAGGTCTTTGATTGACATAAGGATTTCTGAATATTCATCTGATCTTTTTTTCCCGCTGTTTCCTCAGTGATGTTACAAATAGACAACTGGGAAAGACATTTCTGTTACAAATGTAGACATAGTAACTATGTGCAATATGATTGTAACTGATCTCTCAAGGTGCAGGACATCACCTTAAGGTGCCATGGTCTTAGACAGACAACCAGAGGAACTGCTATGCTAAAAAAGACCACATTTTTTTACCTTTGAAAAAAAGGTGCCTAAAGGGACTTTACTGAGAACTTCCTTGCTCTTGTACAACTGCTACCAGTGACAGTGTTATGAGAGTATGGCATTCTGTTTCATTGTATGAAATATGATATGACAATAAAAAACTCAAACTCATATAAATAATTTCCTCTGACCATATATGACTTAATTTGTTCTCATACCTATATGCAATTATTTTCATTTTAGATAGAGGAAACAAACAGAAAGACTAAACTTTCTTAATGGCATTAGATTTTGACTGTTCTCTGACAATCTACAAAACCAAAAAAGGTTAAAAGCCATCCATTTCTGCCATGTTTCTAGAAGTAAGAAGAAATTCATAAATCAAAGCATACATCCAGCCTAGGTACATATTATTAGTAACTTTGATTTTCATAATCACCAAGGTTCATTTAGACACTGATATTTGTTGTCCACACTAAGAGCACAGATTTGGACTCAGCATCTTCTGTTACGTTATAAAATAACCTTACATAGCCTGGTATGCTCTCAGACATACAAATCCTCTCTGTCTATAAAAATAATATTTTTCTGTGAGCATCTAAATAAATAGCATGATTTAGCAGCATAATAATAAAGGTACTGTTGCTGGGAGTGCTTTTCAGGAATAACAAGCCCTCAGTTTATGTCTTTGTTCCAGAATGCTTCAGTATTTTTCAGTCAAGACTGGGTTTTTTTAATCCAAGACTAATGAGATAAAACCTCGGAGAGTGCCCTCATCAGTATGCAAGGGTCATACTGCTTCTTGTTATAGCTTTTTTGAAGGTTCATGACTTTTCTACAGCTGCACTGTAAGATAGACTTTGCAGAAGACATGGCTACAAGCCCAAGCTATAGCTCACAGATGGGTATGAATTTGTTCAGGCAAAAGAGGGCACTGAACGTAAATCTAATTTGTTGGACAAGTATTGTAATTCTTGCTGTATTGCAAAACGCAGGCAAGAGTAACAGCACAATAATTACACGCTTGTCTCATTTTAAAAGAAAAATCTACTCATATTTATAAAAAGGATACAGACCGATCTTAGACAAATGTCTAAGTTCAAGGGAGAGGCAGAATTTCAAAAGTGTTCTTCCTTTGGACTTTTTCTGTCATCTCTTAGATATATTTTTTATGCTAAGGATACTGTTTTCTATAGATCAAATATGTAGACGTCACTGTAGTGGCAAGTGAGAGATAAATAACTCCACATTGGGATATAGTCCAACTTCTAATAGGTGTGCAAGGCAGAGTAAATAAATCCTTGAAAGCAGATTTATAATAAAAAACAAACAAACAAACAAACAACAAAAAAAAACCCACCTAAGATCATTAACTCTCAGATAGTTCCAATTAAGTATGATGAATTCATTGCACAAGGAATTCAGGTTCAAAATTCAATTCTTATAAATTTCACTTTCCAAAAGAAGCACCTAATATTGTGTTCCACACCATCAAACCTGAGATTGCAGTGTTTTTCACCATCAGGAAAAAAATACAACTGCAGAAAATCCCAAATTAAAAATGTGTAGCTCCATATTCAGAGGATAATTGAGTGAAAAAGACACTGAGACTCACACCGTAAGTGTTGCAAATTCAAAGAACTATTCATTAAACAATTCAGAAAGTGCTTTCAATTCTCTGTACCTAACAAAAATTACAAGTTTCAGTGAATGGAAGATGAGAGCATGGACATATATTTAAGGAGTATATCATAATCCAGGCTGAAATGAACAATGTACGGTGACATAATTTAATTTTACAATCTTTCAGATACTTCACATGCAGCTTTAATATACAAATAAATGAAGATAGGTTCCCTGCGTATAGTAGCATAACAAAGTATTTTTTAAAACTTCCTACCTTACCTTTCTGTAAATACTTTTATTATTAAAATTCATATTAAAATTAATCTTTAAAATAGAAAACTGAATGGAGAATTAATGCAACCAATCTCTAAGATAGTTTTCTAGTAATTTCTTCCTGTCCACTTTGCATAAACACTATGCACAGTGTAGTATGCTGTACTTCTTTATACTCTCACAGCATCTTTTTTCTTTTCCAGTTAGTTTCTAACTTAATGTTCCATTGCATATTTGGCACAGGAAATACACAGATACAATCAAGAGAAAACATTCCTTTAAATCTCCAGTATTTCTTAACTGTATGTGTTAGCCTTAGTGACTCTCTAGTGGACAAATGTTGATCTAGTACTAAGTTATAATCAGCACAGCCCATGAGGAATAATGGAAGCCTCAACACTGAAATAAACTGACATAAAGACTTATCACTATAATTTCTGTTATGGTGGCAGCTTCTAATATAACTAGACATATAGAATTTGATAGAAATTCCAAATATAGCTAAGTGATTTGGAGGCAATTTCTGGAACTTTTGAATTGTAGTTTCTTATTTGTATCTGTTGCAGTCTGATTAAGCAATGTGGGATTTATTTTTTTTTCATAGCAATGTAAAGGTCTCCAAGTGTTATGTCAGCTATGCTAAATTTACAAACAGGGTCCTAAAAACAGTTTTAAAAAAGAGGTCTATCTACTCCACTGGTGGGGTTTTTTTGAGAATTTCCTGCCCAAGTACAAAAATATATTAGTTAAATTTTCAGTTTGATTAGTAGCCCTACTAATACTAGAGAAACTCTTTTAATATGTAGTAGGTGAGGATGCTGCACTGGCTGCAGGCAGTGTATTAACAAAAAGTCCTAAAATAAAAGCAGAGCACTGAGAGTTGTTTTGTGCGATTTAAAGCTAAGGTAGCATTCAAAAACTAAGGGATTTTTGGAAAGGAGGAGCTGAGAAATTGAAATCGAATAAAACCTTCTGCTAGAGTAATCTTCCTGCAGGTTTTCTTACATGCTGAGGTGAAGTCTGTGCCATAGATGTGTTTGAGTTAGAGGAGGAGTTGAGTACATGTGTCTGTGTTTAGAACTCTTTCAAATGCAATTTGCATATATAGGACAGGTTGTCATTACTGAAATAAGGTACGCCCCCCTCCTACACATTCCCACTTTAAGTATTACCTATGAATATTTATGTAGCATTGTGTTTTACAGATTCATATAGGAATATTGAAGTTATTGAAAGGACATAAAATACTAGTTAGTTCTCTTTCATATTTAGACTTCTAGTCTAGGCTTAGACAACAGAGGTTTAAAAAACCTTTTTTTAAAACCATAGGAAATAAAGCCATACATGCAGCAGACATGATTAAAACAAGGGCAGAGAAACTTGGCAGAAGTCGAATTTAAACAGGTAGCTTTATGCTGTTAACTTTACTTTGAACCATGGGCAGCAGTTTCATTAAATTAGGCCATAACTGGAAACCTCATACAAAAACATCATCAGTTCTGCCTCAGGGAGATTCTACTCCTTTACCTTGCAAAGCATATAATCTCTGGTGTTGCTTTTGCTAGTTCAATTTAATCTTTTTATCTTGAGTTGTTTGTGAGTTTATGCATATTTTTCTGAAGTTCCAGGGAGTAGAAAATTCCAGGTTTCTAATCTCAGAAGAGTTGAGCCACTGTTTCTAGTGATATTATTCACAGAATTTAAAATCAGACAGCAATCTCATCTGTAGTATTAACTTCTAACAACAGCCTTCTAGCAACATCATTTTTGTGGCAGGTTAATTGTAAAAGTGTTATTTGTGACATCTTTTTAATTTCCTTTGACTTACCCTGTGTCTTAACATTTTTTCTAAGTTCTCACTGTGAAGTTGTTTTCAAATGAGAAAGTGGCATATTACATATTTTTGGTCATATTGTACAATAATCCCACCTATATTAAGTAGCCTTAAATTCAATAAAACCTGTCTACCATAGCATTACAAACTTTCTAGGGTGTTATGACCCTAGATTTATTAGATCAGCTCATAAAGATGGAAAAAAAAAACATGGCAAGTTTTTGGGCAATTCTACCATCTTAATTCTTATATACTTATAAGTGCAAATTTACTAAAATAATCAACACTGTTATTATTGTAACAGGGAACATGGGAAGTGTAAAGTGCTGCAGTATTGCCACAACAACAACAACAACAAATCATAATAAAGAAGCCTATATTTAGCATATATTTAACAACATTTTGTTTGTTTCTTTAATGACTCATTCTTTTCAGGTTTTCTCAATGATTTTGGTACATATGATGACCTTTTTTTTTTTTTTTTTTGATGACCTGTCACATCAGGTTAGTAATTATGCATTAGGGAATCCTGAAAGATCACAAAACATTTCAGATTAATTGATACACTGTACAAAAAGTAATATTTCGAGGAATAGAATTAAGTATTTCTCTAAAGTTTAATCACTATTTTAAAATTACATTAGTGTTTTGTCATTTTTAGTACATTATTAATACTCTTAAAAAGAGCAAATAGAATAGAAGTGTTTATAGATAGCTTCTTTTAAGTATTTCAGGGACTGGGTGTCTAATGTACTACTCATGTTGGAGATAAAAGTAAACAAACCAACTTTCAATTGATAACTGTTAGTGTTTGCTTAATAAATTCTCTAAATATTGCAAATATTTCCCCATAGATTTCATTATACATACTTGGAACACAATTTCTAATTACTAACAATGTGACTGATATGTGAAACTGTTAACGGGATATTTTTACTTTGGGTATACCTTACACAGACCTTACAGCACAACTCACAGGTTTTTCAGGTGTTAAACTGAGTCTAACCACATAAGGTTTATTCAAGAATCATTAACTGTACAATCCTTGGGAAGAGCTATAATATGCATTAGTGGGAGCATTTACAACTCACAATGCAGCGTCGTTTTGTTAAATCTCCAGTTAACCTGAAAAAGGCAGTTCTTTGTAAAACCTCCTTTTAAGTTGGGTATATGATACAAACTCACTAAGATTTCCTATTACTTCTAAACATAATACAAAGCCAATTATGAATTTTGGAAAAAAAAATATAGATGCACAGCATTATTTAGTAACATCACTATGCACATACAGATACATTCATGGTTTCTCTTTCATTCATTAGTCTGTGTATAGCAGGACACTTGCTTGGTGCAAGTTAACCAACAGAATGACTCTCTGGAGCATGTCATCATGCAAATTTCTAGTAATCAGAGAAAACATACTTTATTGATCATGCTATGCCACATGGATTCCTAATGTGGATGTCACAGTTATTCTTTGCATTCAGTGAGATACATATTTAACAATATTGCCATGCAACCATAAACCCTATCATTTCTGGAATCCACAGTTTTGATTCCTGAAGTGTGTCTATGTCTTGTTTTTTGCTGATGTTTATATTCATACACAATCCTGGGTAACAGCTAGAAGCCTGGGTGTGGTAGGGTAGATCAAAACAGGAACATTAGGCACAGTACTATGTGGTCATGGGTGGTGGTAAGGGGAAGTAGTTGAGTAGTGAGTCTGTTGCAGAGTAGCAGGTGGCTGTCTGAAGCATAGCTGATCGATGTTAGCCAGATGACTGGTAAATTGGATAGAGCTGTTTATTCTGGGAGAATAATCAAGAGCTCAAGTATGAGGCAGATAGAGGCATTTTGGGAGTCATGGGAAAGACTCAATTCTTGGAGAACAACACTGCATGAAAGCAGAATCTAACTATAGAAAACTTTTTGGCAAAGTTTGAAATGTTGACAGATCTAAGCCTAATTAACACGAATTTGCCCATTAGTTTCACTGTACATGAACTTTGCCAAGCCTTTCCAATAATTGATATATCATTGCATATCTTCTTCATCAGTGTGTTTAGACTTCTGAACTTTCTGGAAAATTAAATAAAAAAAGAACAAGTTATGACACTTCTTTTATAAATTCCATTATTTTAATGTTTTATATTAAGATACTTTAAAATCTCTTATGTGATGAGGAGGAAATTCTATTGATTAATGAAAACCAACATATGGCTCTAGTCAACTTTAAGTTGTAAGGGTATCATTTAAGATATATATCAAGACAGTCATTAAGTTTGCCCATATGATTTATTCAACAGCTACTATAAAAGGGCGATGCGGCATACTGCCTTAAATTGCGTCATCAAAATCCTCATGTATGTTGTGTACATCAAATAATGGAATATTACTCAAAATGGTTTGAAATATAATTATTTTTTTTAAGAGTCTAAAAACCTGATTTTAGTTTCAATTTTTAAAAACCAAGCAATACTTCTCAAAGAAGTATATCCCTGCTTTGCATAATTTTGAGAGATATATAAATCAAGAAAAGAGAAGCTGATCCTGCATTTTCAAGAATTTAATAAATGTTAATAACAGATACATCCACTTCTAAATTACAGTTGAAGTAATAATTAATAACCATTCCATAAAATACTTGGGAAAAGCAATTCTATATTTATGAAATATGATTCATCATGGATATACTTTCTTTTTCAAGATGGGGAGATTTTGCATGAATTAGTTTATCTTCAATCCCATGCTAACGTCTCAGTGAGTCACCAAAGGATTAGTGATATTGTTTAGATTAAAAATAAAATCCATGATTATTAATATTATTATTAAATAATTCAGGAGCAGATTGTAGATAAAAAATATCCCATTGAGTTGATCACACTAAGGCTCCTCATGGCATTTAAGGTACTTTAGTTTATGAGATATATCCATGTGGGACAGGTTGATATTTCAGGAGAGATTTATACTGGAAGCTAGATGCCAGAGAAGATGTTCTAGAGCATCTCATATGACAATGATGCTACTCTGAAGCAACTCAAACTTTAAATTGCACTGGATCATAGAGGAAGAGACTTGTAGCAGTAGACATATACAGCTTCATTTCAGAGCATAGTACCGTCCCTGTCCCCAGATACTACCATGGTACAAATCTGTCACAGCTATTGAGTTATATCTCTGAGAGCCATGATCTCAGTATGCTATGGTGTCTCAAGTGGCTCCAGATGCATATAGAAATATAGGCAACCACACTGAGCCCCAGTCTCCACTGACTGTAATAGGAACCTAGATAATTTGCTTGCATACAGAAGTTAACATTTAGATGTTCACAGTATGTAGCTAAATACTACTCAAAAACATCAGAATCTGGGCTTTAATTCACATATCAAGATAACCCCTTTAGCGGTATAAACCCAGATTATACTTTACTCCTAGAACCGCCCTTTGCATTGTAGGTAATAAACTGCAGTTGCATGAGACTCAACTGGTAAGAATTACATTAAACTATAGAGAAAAACTGGTAAAGGAAAGCAATTTTTTTTTTTTTCCTAGGTTGTAGTTTAAATGTTTCAAAGACAAAGAGAAAGTATAGCCAGCTTCTCACAGAGAATTGCCAAGAAATGCTGACTGTACAGCTGGACTGATACAGATTGACATCAGTGGTAAGAGAGTCCAATAGAAGCTTTCAAGAAACAAGATATTCTTGGCAATAAAAATAAAAATATGACTAGTTATACCAGTTCTGATATAAAATTGGCAGGCGTTCTTCACATTTTTCAGAGGCATTATGAATTGAAAGCAATCCAAATTGTGATGAGCAAAAAGAGAGCACCTGCTTTTCATTGATAAACACATACTGCTCAAGACATGAGTTCCTGGATAAAGACACATGTGTGTGCTTCTGTAATAACTGCCTTTTTAAGAAATGTCTGGGAGAAGAAAGTAAAGAAAATCAGAACAACATGACTACACTAAAAAGATGCCTTCATGCTGACTATATATTAACAGGACAATTTGTCTTGCCACTTTTAATCACTATCAACAATAGCTGCTTTTACAAGGCTTCCTTCCTCAGCCCAGCTGCCCCTCCTATTTTGCTATGCAGGAATGCTTATTTTGTATCAAGTTATTTTTGAAAGAACAATATTTTAATGATAGAAAAAGATGTTAATGTTACCAATCATGCAAATTAAGTATTTCAACATTATAGTGACTATGGTCCTTTGTTGAGCAGTGGATCCCAATCTGAAATACCTGAGGGCTGTAAACCATAAAATAGAATCCACTATTAAAATCAAGTGACGATTACAGATATGTGAAAAATCTATTGCAAAAAAGTGACTAGAATATTTCTTACCAAATTTATTGCAAGAACTGTCTAGATTTTTTTTTCTTACAAAATTTGTCAAAAATTAATTATGTGAATCCAAAATATATGAAAAACAACTAAGATAAAAAACATTACTCTTCATGGCTTAACTCACACACAATTATTATTTTGCCCTCAAATTTCATAGATTACAAGTAGCAATTAAAATAAATGTGAAACAGTTATACTAAATTATGCATTATGTCATAAAATGAATCCCAGTAAATAATCATAACTTTAAAAAGACAGGAACAAGTGTAATTTAAAAGAGGGAGATATAAAATATATTTCATTCTTCTCATATAGAACAAGAAGATGGTTTTTGTACTTGTCATGTTAGCACCTTTCAATAAACTTGCCAAGAAAGTTACAAAGAGATGAGTTCTGAAACTGTAAAATAAAAATCCACACAATAAACATTCCTGAAACAGAGATGGATGCAATACCCCGAGTGAAGTCTCGAAAGAGCGGAGTAGGGAGGGAGAATCACCTTCCTCAACCTGTCAAAGTCTTTCTGGATGGCACCTCTTCCCTTTACACCACTCAGTTTGGCATCACAAGTTTACTCAGTTGGGCAGCACTCACAAGTTTGATGAGGGTACACTCAGTCCCACTGTCTATGTCATCAGTAAAGATATTTAACAGCACTGGTCCCATACAGACTGCTGAGGGACACCACTTGTTACCGATCTCCATTTTGACATTGAGTTGTTGACTGCAATTCTTGGGATGTGGTTATCCAGCCAACCCCTTGCTCACTGAATAGTCCATCCATCTAATCTATGTCTCTCCAGTTTACAGAATCATAGAATCATTAAGGTTGGAAATGACCTTCAAGATCATCAAGTCCAACCATCTACTAAATATTATCAGGAACACTAAACCATGTCCTGAATTGCTGCATCTAGATGTTTTCTAAACAGCTCCAGGGATGGTGATTTCATTACCCTCCTGGGCAGCCTGTTTCAATGCCTCACCACTCAGTAAAAAAAATTTTCCCAATATCCAACCCAAACCTCCCCTAGTGCAATGTAAGCCTATCCTCTTGTCCTATCACTAGTCACCTGGGAAAAGAGACCAACACCCACCTCACGACAACATCTTTTCAGGTAGTTATATAGATCAATAAGGTCTCCTCTCAGCCTTCTCTTCTCTATACTAAACAACCCCAGGTCACTCAATTGCTCCTCATAAGGCATTTTCTCCAGACCTTTTACCAGTTTCATTGCCCTTCTCTGAACTCACTCAAGCACTTCGATGCCTTTTTTATACTGTGGTGCGTGAAACTGAGCACAGTACTCAAGTTGTGACCTCATCAGTGCCGAGAACAGGGGCACGATCACTTCCCTTCTCTCCTGGCCATGCTATTTCTGATACATGCCAGGATGCCATTGGCCTTCTTGGCACACTGCTGGTTCATTTTCAGCTGGCTGTCCACCAGCACTCCTTTTCCACCATGCAGCTTTCCAGCCACTCCTCCCCAAGCCTGTAGCGTTGCCTGGGGTTGTTGTGACTGAAGTGCAGGACCCGGCACTTGGCCTTGTTAAACCTCATACAGTTGGCCTCAGCCCCTCGATCCAGACTGCAGATCCCTCTGCAGAGACTTCCTACCCTCAAGCAGGTCGACACTCCTGCTCAATTTGGTGTTGTCTGCAAACTTGCAGAGGGTGCACTGAATCCTCTTGTCCAGATCATCTGTAAAGATGTTAAACAAGACTGGCCCCCAAACTGAGCCCCAGGGAACACCACTAGTGACCAGCTACCAACTGGATTTATCTCCATTCACCACAACTCTCTGAGTCCAGACATCCAGACAGTTTTTAATCCAGTGAAGAGTACACCAAATCAATCTGTGAGCTGCCAACTTCTCCAGCAGAATGTTGTGGGAGGCAGTGTCAAAGGCCTTAGTGAAGTCCAGGGAAACAACAAGAGAGAGAACACTTAAAGACAAGGATGTTGTGTGGGACTATGTCAAAGGCTTTGCAGAAGTCAAGATAGATAAGTTGCTCTTCCTTTATCCATCAATGAAGTCACTCCATCATAGAAGGCCACTGGATTAGTCAGGCACAATTTACCCTTAGTGAAGTTATGTTGGCCCTCTCCAGTCACCTCTTTGTCATCCATATGCCTGGACATACCTTCCAGGAGGTTCTGTTTTATGATTTTACTGAAAATGGAGGTGAGGGTGACTATGCAGTAGTTCCCAGGGTCTTCCTTTTTACTGTTTTTTTGAAAATGGGTGTGATCTTTCCCTTTTTCCAGTGACTGAGGATTTTACCTGACTGTCATTACTTCTTGGATATGATGGAGAGCAACTTAGAAACTACATCTGCTAGTTCACCCATTTTTCTAATCACTCCTGTTACATACATATATATATGCAGATATATTAAAAAGGTCTTAACGGGTCTCCTATGGACATTTAATATTTTGGAAAACTCCTGTGAAACTAAATCTATAATTGGCCAGTGCCTTTACTGTAACCAGAAATGGGAATATATATTGGTTAGAATGGTGTGAATACAACCACCTCATAGAAAACTTCTGCTCTATATAATTTGCATTCATTTATTCCCTAGAGCATGAAGGCATACATGTATGAATATAAGCCTGTCTAATGTAAGTATAGATGTTCTCATTAACCGTATAAATATTAATTTTACTATTTTTAGTTTCATGGCCTCAAGGAACTTGTGGTAATGATTAATGTAAGTTAATTAAAAGAACATATTATTTGGCAGAATGTTTAATTGTTTTACTTTTTAGTTCAATTTATGTCTATGATCTTACATTATACTTAAATAGGAAGTCAGAAGTCATGATTTACCTGACTGTAACTCATACCATCCATTAGTTGATATGCCTCCTTATGTTACTTTTTATTGCTTTGCACTCCAATAAGATCAGTATTTTCACAGTTAAGATTTCTCCTGCTGTAATTATTTTCTTAAAAAAAAA
This sequence comes from Megaceryle torquata, assembly GCA_024611175.1. Taxonomy (NCBI): domain Eukaryota; kingdom Metazoa; phylum Chordata; class Aves; order Coraciiformes; family Cerylidae; genus Megaceryle; species Megaceryle torquata. The sequence goes on along the minus strand of JANIJG010017446.1, from coordinate 18,279 downwards.
AAAGTTTAAAAGAAACCAATATGCTATAGCTTTATATAAATTAATTACACTTTCCTTCTTATTTTCCTATATCAGTCCTCATTTTTGCTAATTCCTTTTGACACATATTCATCCTGTTAGTTCCAGTTCTCGAATGGATCATAGTGAAGGACTAGCAGTGTGTGTGGCTGACTCACATTGTCAATATTAAACGTCTTTTATTGTGCTATTCTCTCACTTTGTCTACATCCTCTCAATGTCCTATTAAATCTTTTCTTATCTTGTGTAATGTAA